>JASCZW010006034.1:0-116036 GCA_034211315.2 Aedes japonicus
AAATGGATTTTGCTTCGAATCTAGGCAAATACCTAACTTCGAAGTGGGGCGCTCAAATCGCATGCGATGATGCGCTGTAGAGCGCACTACTTCCGAAGTTAGGTATTTTGCCTAGATTCGAGCAAAATCCATTTTCGGTAGTAGAGGTTTTCAACTTACTTCCGAACATACATATAGAGGCATTCCATTGACGTTTAGTGGAACATCCACAAGGGCGGTCCCCCACTACTGGACTATAAGTGTAAAGGATCAACATATTTGTGAAAATAATTGTTTAAACTTGGTTTCTCAATCAATTGGAAAAGTATTCACATTATTCAAATATTTTATCCCAACTACTCCACTATTACTAGTAGTGATTATTTAACCTCAAATCACTGTTCAATAGGAATAAATTTCTAGTCGTTGAGGCGTAAACCTGTATTTTGTTTGAATGAAGATAATTAATTTTGAATACAAAAACAAAATTTAGAATTTTATATAAATTGTGCAGGTAGTTTTGAGGTTACAGGGAATCATTGTACTGGTTATAGCAAAGCATGCTTACCTTTTTACCGGGAATTCAATAATTCTGCGAACCGGAACAAAAGCTCGACGCTGGTTTCACACGAGATGGCTGAAATAATTTATGTTCCAATTACTACATGTATGCTTCAACACATTTGATTTATTATTCATTTACCTCAACCTAAGAATGACCAGATAGTCACCGGACTTGGAACATAACCACATTAACAGTGCATCGTAGACCGGCTCCACACGAAACGGCACAGCAGAATATTCAGCTCAATTCCTGTGTTGCGACGACGTGTGATCCAGCAGAATAGTTCTGGGTTATTATAAAACGGAACGGAATCCAAATACGATACGGACTATAACGACACGGACTAGGACTACAAATTCTGGCACAACTACAAATTCGGCACGACGCGGAAAATTGCAAATTTCGACGCAGCAAACCTTTTCAACGTTCTGCACGCACCCAAGACACCACACGAAATCGATGGCTATAGTTGTTTTTCAGGTTAGAAAGAGAAGTTTTCAAAAGCGCGGATGAAAGAGAAAGCGATATAGATTGTTGTACTGTCAGATCTACACGTTGGTTAAAAAATACGCAATTTAGTGTTTACTATCGGAGTTAGCGTAATTGGTTGCCAGAAATTTTTTTTATCGTTTTGATTTTTCTTGTTCAACAAAGGAGGAACGAAAATAGTGACTTTAGTGACCATTTTAAGTAAAATAGTGACTTTAGTGACTTTTTTATGTCAATAGTGACTTTTAGTGACTAGCATCAAAATAGTGACTAAGTCACTAAAAGTGACTCGCTACGAGCCCTGAGTGTTTACTATCGGAGTTAGCGTAATTGGTTGCCAGAAATTTTTTTTTATCGTTTTGATTTTTCTTGTTCAACAAAGGAGGAACGAAAATAGTGACTTTAGTGACCATTTTAAGTAAAATAGTGACTTTAGTGACTTTTTTATGTCAATAGTGACTTTTTAGTGACTAGCATCAAAATAGTGACTAAGTCACTAAAAAGTGACTCGCTACGAGCCCTGATTGTAGTATATCCCGTATCCTCTGTTTAGTACATGACCAGTTACTTTATCACTATTAATAAATGATGAAGTATTCGATGTTGTTACAGTTAGAATTGTTTGTTTTGTTGGAATGAAAGAATGAATCGAGCTTTTTTGAAAGTTTCTGTTGAACCTTTTGAACCCTTTGAAGAATTAAGGCACTTTTCTAAGGCGCCCACCTTTATCAGTCTAAACCGGATTCATTGCAAAGAAAACAAACAATGACTCTGATCCACCCCGATACCACTGTAGTACTTCTCCACTGTAGTGGGAGCTTGCCAAATCAGACCAAAACTTTACAGGTCCATTGTGAGCTTTAGTGTACGGAAGAAGACGTTTTTCCAGAAACTCCGGCTTGTACGATTTGAAATGTATGCCACGAAAACCTAAGTTTTTTGTCCGCAGCTGTAAAAACATTACCAGATCCTATGCTTTCTTGCGAATTTATCGGCAAAAACGAGTTTGAAGTTGCTAGGGATATCGTCTCAGCCGGTGACTTTATAGCCTTTTTGTCCGAGAAGCTGCCCATAATTCATCGTCATGTACGTTTCGTCGTCCAAAAAGATGCATCCTTCGTACTTCGTAAGAACCATATTGTACAACTTCCGGGCACATGTTTTGGCCACTAAATTCTGCTTGAGTGACCTGCTTGGTTGCTTAATGGCCCGAAAATATTGATATCATTCATACAGATGTACCTTTCTGACGGTGCTTTGGCTGGCTTTGAATTTCTTAGCGATATCATAATTCGAAGGCCCCGGGTTGGCTATAATCGTTCTCAACACCTTCAAATGCAACTTTCAATCTATAGTTCCACTACGACGCTTACCAATGTTTGAGAACGCTGCATACAATTTAGCCAATTTCAACGACTTCACTATTTTTAACCTGACTGATATATCCTTAACTCAATAAAGACATAGAAACATTGAAGTGAGTGCCCAAAACAAGTTTACGATGCGCGGCTTTCAACAAGTACATCTTCGTTGAAAGAGAGTTAATCGTGACGAACCTCCAGCATTAAAAGAATTTTAAAACAAATTGCTGTCAAAATATTCCAGATCCAATCACTAGGAGCGCTGTAGTAAAAAGTGCATCCAAATATTGAATGATTCAATTCATAGTTGGACTCCTTTCGTCTGTAGTACAGCTTTAATCGTTTAATTGCGATTATTAGCTTTCAATTCTCGAAACAAAATTTAATTAAACAGTTGCTAAAGTTGCTGAAGAACAGCAAAAAACGACCATTAATTTTTACTACAAAGTGATGTTTTACAAAATTAAGGCTTCTGATTTGTTCAATAATAATGCTTACAATTTCAGGATAATATGAATGATATCAGTTTTAGTCGACACCGTTGGGCTTTTTTGAGACAAAATATCTTTGATCGAAAGAGAAGTAAGATCAAGATCAAGACGTAAGATGTATGCACCCCAAGAGGATAAAGTAACGTTAATACAGCATGAAGATATGAATTGGGTCAAATATAGAATAGAGTCAAATGAATGAGAGCCAAATTATTCTTAATTCTACTCCCATTCATCGATCACGCGTGCGACTGTTGGGTAGTGTTTTTGTTTCGCTCTTTAGTTTGTTTGTGATTCTCGAAATGGCTAGTAAAAAACGAGTGATTGGAGATGAAGGACGAGTTTTTCAAGAAGAGTGCACTGAAGCGTACTTTTTTACTGTGATCAATCAAAAACCAGTGTGTTTAATCTGCAATGAATCAGTAACGGTAATGAAAGAGTACAATTTAAAATGCCATTACGAGTCAAAGCATGCATCGAAAATGGACAAATTCTCATGCAAATGTCGTTCAGAGAAAGCAAATGAATCGAAAGAAAAACTGCGATATCAGCAAAACGTGTTTAATAATAGAAAAGTTGAAAATGAAATGTGCTTCAAAGCCAGTTACATTATTGCAAAAAAAAAACACTTGAAACCTTTTTCGGACGGTGATTTTGTTAAAGATTGTTTGAAGGCAGTTGTAGACGTGGTATGTCCAGCTCCAAGTCGAGTTTTTTGAAATTGCAGTTGGAGAAATTGCAGACTATATGCAAAATACGTCGAAGGAAAGAGCTGCAAACTTGGCATATTTTTCGGTGGCACTGGATGAAAGTACGGACATTTGAGATTACTGAAGAGCTCGTACGTTTATTTCCGCTCAAAGGCACCACAAAAGGTGGTGATATTTTCAACGCTCTCTCATCGATTCTAAACCAATTCGGCATGGATTTGAAGAAACTGGCGAGTGCCCCAGCTATGATTGGTAAGTGTATTTTTTGCGTTTTAAGGAGCACAAGCAACATTTTTTGTACCACCGGAAAGCATGAAGGTGCCATTGGCGACGAGATGGTGTTAGCGAGCGATTCATGCAGTACCACTGCATCATACACCAGGAAAATTTGCGTGCTAAAAATGTATGGTTCAGGAACGTTATGAAGGATGTCATTAAGGTCGTTCATAATTGATCTCAATCATCGACAATTCCAAGCTTTTTTGTCGGAGCTAGACGCAGAGTATGGAGTGTTACGCAGTATGCCCCCCAAGCCCTGAACAATAGAACCGAAAACATAAATAAAGAGTACAACAAATCGACCATTTTTATTTCTAAATTGCATTAACGTAAGTAGTGAAGTACTTCTTTTTCCAATATAAGCCGATGTTAATCGTGAAACGACGGATACACTCAGCGAAACAAAAATAGCACCACCACCTTTTTTTCCACATTTAATGATCAGTGAAGACTGTATTCGATGAAATTTGGACACACGCAATTGTTCGTAACTTTTTAGCGTGTGGGTAAAAAATATTTAAATTTTAACTGAATGTATTTCATTGTGTTGTGTCAATTGTGTAATGAGTTTCGGTCGAGTGATTTCAGTGATGGCTTTGAATGAAGAAATAGTGCGCCAGCAAATTTTGGGCACTCACTTCGAAAACTCAAACGCTTCTCATCGATGGATCGGAAAACAACTCGGAATCGCACATTCAACCGTATCTCATGTGATCAAAACGTTCAAGGACCGTAAGACAACCAAGCGGAAAAATGGTAGTGGCAAAAAACGTGGCACATCAAATCCGGAGAAGGCCAGGATGGTATTGAACCAATTTAAGCGTTATCCCAAGCTTTCGATCAGGGATGTTGCGAAAAAGGCGAAAGTTTCAGTTTGTTTTGTGCAGAAAACAATGAAACGTTCTGGATTACATGTGTACAAGGTCCAGAAGGCACCCAACCGGAGCGATAAACAGAACTCGGTGGCCAAAACTCGTGCAAGAAAACTGTACAGGGAGTGGCTCACAAAACCGTTCTGCATTGTGATGGACGATGAGACCTACATTAAAGCCGACACCAAACAAATGCCAGGACAGGAACACTACGTCGCCACCTCTAATTTGGCCGTTCCGGTGAGTGTACGGAAGAAGAAACTGTCGAAATTCGGCAAAAAATTCCTTGTCTGGCAAGCGATCTGCGGAAGTGGCAAAATGAGTCAGCCCATCATCACCTCTGGGACCGTCAACGGACAAATCTATGAGGACGAATGCCTCCAAAGACGACTTCTGCCCTTCTTGAGATCTCACGATGGCCCGACACTGTTTTGGCCGGATTTGGCATCTTGCCACTATGCCCGGCCCGTCTTAGACTGGTACAAAAATAATAATGAAGCTTCTGTACCAAAAGACGTCAACCCTCCAAACACCCCGGAACTTCTCCCAATTCCAAACTTTTGGGCAATCATGAAGGCAAAGCTCGTTAAAACTCCAAAACTGATAGAAAATGAACTTGAACTAAAGAAAGTGTGGTTAAAAGTAAGTAAGCAAGTCGGTCCTATCATTGCCCAAAATTTGATGAAAGGGGTCAAGGCAAGGGTGCGGGCATTTGGGTTGGGAGAAGAGGTTCAATAAACCAATGATGTCAAAACTTTACCATTTAGTAGTACTTTATTTCCAGAAAGTTTGAAAAGAATCGGGCTCAAGGAAAATTTTTGGTGACCTATTTTGTGTGTCCAAATTTCATCGAATACAGTCTTTAATTGATTTTCATCAAAATCATTTTTTATATCATGTTCTGTGAAGAAAAATAAATCAAACCAAGGTATAAATAATTCGACTTTTCGAGACATTCATATAACAGAACGAGAAAACGGAAAGCGTTAGTGCGAATTAAAAATAACACCACCTTAGCTTTTAATTAAAATCAGACTTTATTTCTTAGGAAACAACATGAAGATGTGTGTAGGAACCGTTGTTACGAATAACTTCAATCAGACGCGATTTCATGGACAAAACCAGTTTTTTTAAGAGTATCCTGCTCAATCTGCTCCCAGCATTCTCGAACTCGGGTTTTCAGCATATTTACGTTGTTGAATTGCTTTCCATTTTCGGAAATGCGGCGGGGCAGGTATCGACCAAAGGTTTTCGATGGGGTTTAGACCCGGAGAGCAAGCTGGCCACTCGAAAACCTCGATATTTTTATCGGAAAACCACGCTTTAGTTTGTTTTGAGTTGTAGATTGCATGCATTATCATCCGGGTCCTTGCGCAAATCGTGCCAGTAGTACTGCCTTCCGTCTGGTTCGTCGAAGTCCAAGAACTTTTTTTCGTCCAAAAAGAGCACGTTTTTCCATTCCATCGTACAGGAAATGTACTTCTTAGCGAAATTGAACCGATTCAACTTGTGCCGTTCTGTAAGGTTGGGTTTTCCGTGTCTCTTACGCCACTCCAAGTTCTCGCTGCTGGACAAAATCTATTGTACACGACGTGTACTGCCTAGAACACGACGTGTATTAGTGCGACTGATATGCCTAGAACTTTCTGCTGCAAGGTAAGATTCTACGCATGTCAGTCCCACTGAATATTTTACCTCGTATTTTACATACAAAAATAATCTTATTGTTTGTAATACCACAGATTCCATCGAAACCCAGCGACATCTTCAAATGCCAATCATAAATTTGTGGGTTTGCCACGAATATTACCAGCACTACACAATAGTGATGCAAAACATAAAACGCTTTTTTCTCAACTACAACTTTTGCAACATGGGACAGTTATGCATAGAACGGCAGTGTAGTCACCGGAAGCTCCAATTCTGCACGGATTTGTGACACTGTTCTTTTCTGGTTAGTTGCAGTTCTACATATTCTCCGTTTATCCTTAGCTAAAAGCTTACTTTTCTTCCCGCGTTGCTCGATACGGCCACTCTTATCGCCATGTTTCAAGAAGCTTCCGATAACTGTGTGTGATGATCGAAAGAGTTTTCGACCGATTTTACGATTCGAGAGGCCTGCATCGTGGTAGGCCCTGATTTTTACCTTTTCCTCGTACGTCAGATGCTTGGATCCGACCGATTGCCGTTAAATTACAGGGAAAAAAATCCGATCTCACTACAATTTGAAGAAAACTTAACCACCAAGCGGTTTGAATGCAAATCAAAACAAATACCTGTCAGGATATTTTAACCAGGGTGGTGCTATTTATGTTTCACATGTTTTTTTTATGAATTTCTCATCTTAAATGTGAATAGTCCCCCAAATTTCCAGAACAACTAATCAGAGAGACGTGTAGTAGAATACTGATACACTGTAAATAATCGCTAATACTGAAATTAGCGTTAAACGAATGAAAATTTTAAAAATCATACGAAAAAACATAGTGGTGCTATTTTTGTTTCGCTGAGTGTATAGCTGCTGAATCATAGGATAGAGGTCTACAATTAGAGGAAGTATTAAATTAGTTGATTACTCTATTTGTTGAGAATCCCTAGCAAACACCGTTCGAGACCGCTTTCCGGACGTAACGGAATTTAGAAGAAGACACTAAACGGAAAATTTAACCGATTATCAATAAAAATAAACTTGAAAAAATTCTTGATTGACATCTTGACACATCGTAATGATTCGAATGGGCAACTTTAGGGGAAAAATAAGCTTGTTCACAATCCTTTAAACCAATTGACGTTCTAGGAAATGCAGTTTAAATCAATATTTTTTTCTCATTTCTCTACGCTTGGATCGTGCAAAGAATGCGATGAAATCAGGTATGCCAGTGCAGTTTCCTCTCTGCAAGCAGACTTTTCTGAACGATTCCAAGATTTCAAAGCGAACGAACAGCCATTTAAAATGTTTGGTACACCGTTCAGTGTTGGTGCTAAAAGTGCTCCGGAAATGTTTCAAATTGGAGTCTATACAACTGCAATGCGACATCGTGTTGAATGAAAAATTTCAAGGAGAATGACATTCTAACATTCTACTCGAAATACGTTTCGGAAGAATCTTTTCCTGAGTTGCGAAACCATGCTCTTTTTATAACTTCTTGCTTTGGCTCAACGTATATTTGTGAACAACCATTTTCTCTCATGGTTTTCATGAAGTCAAAAGCCAGAAATAAGCTATCTGATGAACACTTGGAGAACAAGCTACGTATTGTATCGTCAGGTATCAAAGCGAATTTGGATAAGTTAGCAGAAGATAAGCAGAAGAAGCATTGAGGTATTGTTTGTTTGCTACTTACACAGTGATGGATTTATAGAATAAAAATGCCATGATTTAAACATGTTTCATTGGATCGCAGCAAGCCATGCTTGGAAACTGACGTGTTTTGTTCTTGCTGCGTCCTTTTCGCGGAAAATAAAAATAAAAGATGTATTCGTAATTCAACCTAAACGAACAGTGAAATAATAAAATCTCCACGTGTTTTGTGTTAGATGTATTGAATATAATCGATTACTTCCAAAAGTGTATGATGGTCGGTAGTTTTTTCCCGTTTTTTTGATTTATGTGCTTCGCCCCCGCACCCGGAGGAAGAGTTAATATCAGCTTAGTGGTGTTTTTGGTAGTGCTATTAGTATTGTGCCACGCGGACATAAATGATTAAATCAGTTTATTTTTACGCTGTGTCGCGAGTGACTTGATGATTATAAGCAGTTTAGAAGTCGATACAGAGTCGCCTCATAGCGGGGGATTTTGTGTTAGGCTGAGCACCACTGAGCTAGACGTTCCTGTCATAGACACGGAGAATAAACAACACAAAAGTACATACCTACACTGAACAAAAACAACCGCAAAACATCGTTTTTTTTTTGCATTTTTTGAGTCTTTAGGAATATGCATTCGAATTTCAAATGAATGTCCATATGAATATAATCCAAATTAGGGAAAATGATATGAACGAACTGTATACTCGCCAGCGCAGCTGATATGCATTGGGTTTCAAACTCAGTCCTTCACTTGCTATTAAGTAATCAATATTTCGGTTAAATCTTTCTTTACATGTTCAAAAATTGTTGGAGGAATAAAACAAGTCAATTGCGGATGGAACCTCTTTCAAATACATACATGATACATACAAATAGATTATGATGTGTTTACATCAGACGTATTAGCATCAAACTATTAAGAATTACGTACCTTTGCACGAGCCCTTTCACGTCACATAGATAGGACTGCAGATAGCGCATGGCATCATCCACACCTTGCGGACACACCTCATGGAGCTTGGGTGTTACGACCAACAGCACCCCTTCGGGTTTCATCACTCGACTGATCACCTTGACCAGAATCACTTGCCCCTCTTTGAGCGAAATGGCGAAGTCTCCTTCGCCGACCAGATCCCTCATCTTTAGCACTACCTTTCTGTGGTAATCCTTCAACGCCAACCGGAAGCACACCTTCTTCTCTTTCGCCAACAACTCCACGCAGTAGGCTCGCAGTATTTGCCCAACCTTAACGTCACTGGTTTGCTTAGGTTTCCGACGGAAATAGTCCACATCCCGGCAGCTGTAGACATTCTCTTTTACATTCACGACCCGCAATACTTCCCCTTCTTTCAGTACACTCTGGAAGATTGTATTGTGCGAAGGGAAATCGGAAAACATCTCCGTGGGTATTAATCCTGTTTCGTTTTCCTTCACTAGATAGATATCAGCTCCGGTGGCAAATACTCCGGTCACGGTACCATTGACCAGGTGGCCCAAATTTTCTCTTTCGTCCGTCAACGGGATGGCAAGCGTGATTTTTTCATTATTTTCCGCAACTTCATGAACAGTGAATCTCTCAACGGCACCCAGTTTCAGCCGAGCAATTCGGTCCTGATCTTGCGTCACAGAACGATTGAACTTAAACAGGATGGCGGTGATTTTGTTGCAGAATGCTACCAGGAAATATTTTTCCTGTTCGGAAATCACGGTCCCGTCGTATTTTTTACCTTGCTCAAGGTTTCCCCTGACAGTAAGTAGCTTGGCGGATTTCTTCATATAAGCAGAGTGATTGCTGAATTGAGCCATTTTGCGATCTTCCTCGATTGAGATCAAACGAAGCTTGATGTTCTGATTCACGGCGTAGGCTTTTGAATGTTCAAAGTTGTGTGACGTTACAATTCCCTTGACATTGTCCAGCGCTACTATGTAGCCCCGCTTGTTGTCCAATACTTTAGTGATGCGACAGTTATAAATTTCACCCACTTTGAGATCATCCACAGTGAAATATTTTGTCTCAATCGTTTTGTCATCATCAGTTACAATAATGGACCGATCAAATGCTTCGTAGCGCATCACCCTGATTGTGTGAAGAGAGTTTATCTGATATTTAGCCAATACTATTTGTTCATCATAATTCTGATTGTATTTGCTTTTCAGAATGTACCTCGGAAGCAGGGCCTTGTGCTTCTTGCCAATCTGGAACCATATGCCACTTGAGCATTTGTGGATTATTTTTGCATCTTTAATCACCTTTCCCGGAGCAATCGGATCTGTTACGGGCACTCTGTTTCCATCATAATGAGCCAACGTTAGAAAGATGTGCTTGGTGTGAGGCATTATATAAAGGATACGAGCTTGAAGCTGTTTGAAAATATCGTAGTTCTTCGGACTCGACAAAGGCCGTTCTAACATGTTCTCATTGACAAACGCCGGAACCGTATCGTCAAATAGCGTTCCTTGCAAACCGTTCGTTAAAATCGATTCAATCGTGAAAGTCACGATCGAACCCGGTACCAGCGCATCAATATTTACCTCAGCTGTTTCCAACTTCCTGGGTTCGGTTGGTTTGAACGCTTTCAAAATAACCGTCGCGGAACCATTCGCCTGAGTTACCTTCTCGACCGAACAAAACAGATTTTTCCCAATAATCATCGTGTTGCCCCGTACATTGTGCGTTGGAAGAAAGGCTCGGACATTTTTGATACCAACGTTCATTTGATAACCATGATCTTCTTCTTCCTCAATAGTAGCAGTTAGAATTAGTCCTTCTATCAGATGTTTGCAGTTAAGTTCGCTATGCAAATCCTTCGGATCAAGTGTAAGTCCAAAGCGCTTGTCCTTGTCGTACTTAGCCTTAATCTTCACGTATAACAAATCCCCTACTTTATACAATTCATCCAACCCTGGACATCTTTCTTCTGTTTCTCCAATGCTATTCTGCAACAAACCGTGTAATCGAGTTGTGTAGGCCTCGGAGATCGACATCAATGGAACCGTGCCAAACAATCTACCGGGTAGCGATATTTTAACATCCATTTTGGATATCTTATACACGCAACCCATCAGTAGCATTCCCTCCTGGGCTGTTTTGAACTGTAGCGGAGCCGCACTCACACTATGTTCTACTCTTTCCTTATCGTGTTCTATCTGTTCCAGCAGTGCCTGTTGCCTGTCCTTCGGTCGAAGTTTCTGAGGCTTCTCTTCAGTTGCTGTTGAAGCACCATATTCCTGAAACAGTAAATCACAGTGAGTTGAACTCCCTTCCTTCGATCATTACCATCTATAGACGACATACCGTTGATTTCTTGAACTTTTTCCGCGGTTTGTGGTCCACATCGGTTTCAACCTTTCGGCCGCGTGGAAATGACGGCTCAACATACACCATCGTTTTTTGGAGTGGTAATTCTTTTCTAACAATCACAGGATTGAAACCACTTATACACTTGATTGTTCGTCACCGTTATCACTATTTTCAAAAAGCAAAACCGTCTCTTTTTAACCAAACTATCCACGAAATAAATCGAATAAACAGAAACGTGCGCACATGTGAAGAATGTTTTCTCTGTGTGACAGTTGAATGAGAAAAACATTACAGGGCCCTAGTTAGGGAGCGAGCAATGAACTGTTGGGAAGTAATAATATTTGGCGGGATTGACTTCCATGTATTGTACACAGCAAAAAATAATTATTTTTATGTATCTCAACTAGTTTTTCTCGATTTTTAAACAAGAAAAATCTTATCATTTGTATTTTTACAAACCGACATGCAGTTTCACAAAGTGACATTTATGCAAAGTGACAGCACTTAGTTTTCAGTTCCGGGGGCTCCCATTATGACATATATGTTAACTAATGTATGCTAGAAATCAATGGCTGGTTCGTTGGTTTAAGCAGTCTGTTTTTTGTAGCGTGTTTCATCGTGAAATAGGATGGTGTTGTCTTGCAATCATTATTTTTTCATAATATTTTGAAATTGTTTTTTCAATAGTTTCGCATGTCAAAATTAAAGTATAAATTAAATGCCGGTATATTTTTATATTTATTATCGTACAATGTTATAATCCACATACCCCTATAATACCATAGACTAACTCTAAGACCAGTAGGTCCCAAACAAATACGATTTTTTTCTTGGCTCAGTCAGTACTAGCACATCTGTCCCAAGCTAAATAATGCGCCCCTCAAAATGAACTCACACTCTCAAATATTCTGTCAAAATAACACAGCAAAACAAAACAAAGGCGCAAATATGTATAGCAAGGTGCTGGCTTCTAGGTGTACTTCGGACAAAGGGGTTCTACAACAGTGAACCAATTTCAAATCGCTACCCGCATAATCACAAACCATTCCTGGACCATTTCCTATATTGTTGACGACCGTTTCCGATATCGTTACGACATTTATCGTTATAGTTGACAACTATAAACTAACAATCTCCTATATAGTTTTAACAATATGTCAGATGGTACAAGGCCAAATAACAATATGCTGAATAGGCGGTTAAGTTAGGTTACCATAAAAAAAGGAAATTTTCACGAACAAAATTTTTGCTGTACTCTATCTCAAACAGTTGGAATATAATCCAGACCGAGTGCAGACAATAATAAACCTTTCAATGACAATATGGCAAACATTCACAATATGTGTTAATGTAGAGGTTGTATGGTGAAAATGAGATTAAACTAATCGATAACAATAACATAAAATATGATAATATATCTTACATTCGAAATATAGTTTCGACTATATAGCAAATTGTTTTTCATTATGCGGGTAGTTGCATATTGATTATTGGTAATACCATAGACTAACTCTAAGACCAGTAGGTCCCATACAAAAACGATTTTTTTCTTGGCTCAGTCAGTACTAGAACATCGGTCCCAAGCTCGGTCCCAAGCTTAATAATGCGCCCCTAATAATGAACTCACATGAACACACTCTCAAATATTCTGTCAAAATAACACAGCAAATCAAAACAAAGGCGCAAATATGTATAACAAGGTGCTGGCTTTAAGGTGTAATTTGGACCAAGGGGTTCTACAACAGTGAACCAATTTCAAATCGCTAGTTGCATATTGATTGTTGGTAATACCATAGACTAACTCTAAGACCAGTAGGTCCCATACAAAAACGATTTTTTTCTTGGCTCAGTCAGTACTAGAACATCGTCCCAAGCTCGGTCCCAAGCTCAATAATGCACCCCTTATAATGAACTCACATGAACACACTCTCAAATACTCTGTCAAAATAACACAGCAAATCAAAACAAAGGCGCAAATATGTATAACAAGGTGCTGGCTTCAAGGTGTAATTCGGACCAAGGGGTTCTACAACAGTGAACCAATTTTAAATCGCTAGTTACATATTGATTGTTGGTAATACCCTATTAACATAAAAGGTGTACTTCGAACCAAGGGATTCTACAACAGTGATTGTTGATACAACAGCAACACTGATGTGCGTGACTTAACTTGCTCATCGATTTACCCTTTTCTGCGGTATGTTTCGTCCGGAGTCAAACCCAGCCACTTCTAGCATGAAGTTTTTTTTTATGGCCGGGCCTTAACTGACTGAGCTAAAGAAGGAATCTGAATCAAATCAGTGTATGCTTAACGACAAAATATCTCGACAACTTATGCAACACGTCGTAACTGATTTTGTAAACAAAGCGGGGAAGAAATATTCAAACGTTAAATTCTGGATACCCTTAGCACTTTTACGCAAATTGGAACCACCAACACAAGGAATAACTTTTACTTAAAATGATGGTCATTACCCTGATTCACGGGCATATGAAAGGAAAAAATATTTGTTCCCCTTTGATTTTTGAAAGCCTTTTGGGTTCCATAATAACTGTGCAAAATTTCAGCTCGATCGGTGAAACTATATTTTTGCGCCTGAGGTTTTAATTTTACATGCACGGTAAAAAATAATCACCATGCACGCTAAGATAAGATTACCGAAAATACGGTTTTCATTTTACCGAAAATAAGGTTTAGGTAGCAAAACTTAAAGTATCGGTATAATTTACCGAAACAAAACGTTTGATTTTACTTAATGTTTCAGTCAAGTGGATTTACAGATTTTATCGTTATATTTTACCTAAATTTGGTTAAAAATTCTCTCATTGAGCTGCTAGCAGTTTCGGTAAAAAATACCGTACAAAAATAAGTAATTATTAATGTTTTTCCCGGTTTTCCAGCAATACCGAAATTTCGGTAATCCATGTTTACCGATAATATCAGTATATGCAGTTTTGTGCAATTTTCGGTATTTTTACCGAATTTTCCGTTTTCTTGTCTTAGCGTGTGAAGTAAACTGATTTGCTGTTGAAATCTAGGTTGAAATCGCACTACTTTATGAGCATAATAATACGTAGTTGAAATCCCTTACAGGAGATCATATCACAGCAAGATAAAATCAACATCATAAATATTATTAGTAAGATTTTGATTATGCTACAGGACCCAGGTGGAAACATGTTTTGCGACATACACAGGACAAATTGATGAGCAGATTCTCGAAGAAAATCATACATTAGGCTAATCATCAGGCTCGATACCAGATATAATCGACCTGAAATCAGAAGTTTTGCAATCCGGTTCTAACCTTTCGCAATCAACATATCATGATGCAACTCCATTTCAACAACACCATAAGTCAGTTTTCTCGAAAATGAACGACAGTCCGGTGTGCTAATATTGTTTGTGATCTAATGGTAATATTGATGCCAATGCTCGTGCCAAAGTAACAAATGAAAGTACTTATTAGGTTAACTTTCATTACATAATATTATATAACAATAATGATGATATAGTGATTATGATTAATATGATATACACGGAGAAAAAACAGTTCCGTTTGAAACAACTATCTTGCTTGTTGACATCCAAACTGAAAAACTAGTTGTTTTAAAAATTCGTTTTGTTATTTTAAACGAAAAATTTTGTTTTGAAACAATCAGGCATGCTGGTTGTTTGTACTTAAAAATATTATAGTTGTTCTTAACTAATATTTTTGTTGTTTCCACCTTGAAAGGTGTTCAATATTACCAAAATACAGATTGTGTTGACTCAGGGAAACAAATTAAAAATTTAGATTGATTCAACCAAAGCGGCGGTTAAATCAAACTGATATTTTATTTGGAGAAAAAGTAACTAAAAATTTAGTTTGAAATAAACTATTACTTTTGGTTATCATCGACATCCTGGTATTGATATGCGAACGAGCAATAGAGTTGCTCGCCCTGCTAGAGGATGAAAAGAGCTTCATTTTTAGTGTCGGCTGCGGTTTGGGACTTTCCGGAAGTGTACTGAAAGATCAGGGCCACGCTTGGGTCCGCGTTGGTCATTGTGGTAATATATGAAATAGAAGCGTACGATTAATTAAAATAAACAAAAAAATACTTTTAAAAAAACCTTAAAATAGTAGAAAGGTTCGCATTAACATTTGTAGATTTCTGTTAGACTGAGAGAAGTCTATAAATGCAAATGTGCGCTTTTCTCATGTTTGTTAGCATTTTATTCAAATAAATATTCTGGAAATTACAGGAAAAAATGTAGGTGATTGTGAACGTTAATATTTGTTGTTTCAACCGTTATCGTTTGTTTGTTTCAAGCAGCAATTCTGTTTGAATCATACTAAAATTTGTTTTAAACAAACAATAAGTGTTGGTAGAATCAACCAACAAATCTGTTTGTTTTCGTGCTGTCAAAATTGAACAACCTACAGAATGGTAAATTCAAACGGATGTCAGTTGAACTTAACTGCATAATTCCCGAAACAATTACTCAAAATTTTAGTTTGTTTTAACCACCATAGGTAGTCATATCAAACGAATATGATGTTTGTGCCCAATTCAACGCGAAATTCCGGTTAAATGAAACTAGAATATGTTTGCGTTTACCAATGTTTTTTCTCAGTGTAACAATTCTGATGAACAGAGTTACCATCAAATTAGGATTATAGCATGTTATGATTCTGTAGCGTGAGCATAACAAAATAAAATTATATCAAACCACGTGAAATCCTAGGCTTATTTAGTTATATTTAAAATTATAGATCATAACTATCAATATGTTCGGCATTTAGAGTTCAAAGCATTGACCATTAAAACAGCTAGGTAAAACTATAAAAACTGAAGTGATATTGCGCTTTTTGCACCTTATAAGAGTAGTGTGAGATTTTTTTGTCACAGTGATTTTTTTATCACACTCAACATTGTTCCAAAATTTACATTTACTGTTGTTTGAGTTAGCGTGCACACTGCTTGGCGAAATGTCAAATCATCCTTAAGCAACTGGCGAACAACAACAAATAATTATTATCCTTCCGGATGCAGCACTAAACACGGATTTGGAAACAAAATCGGACAACAATGTCACCAGCAGTGAGTTGCGGCTTGTAGTCAAATAATAAAATTAAATCAAGGATTTCACTATATTTCAGCTGACAAATACTACGTTGATACAAAATTCGACAGCGTTCCTAGACCGAACATGGAGATTCAAACCTACATGAAGGACGGAATGGTGGACGATTGGGATCTTTCCGAGAAGGAGCTAGATTACAGGTACGCTAAAGTTATCCAGTCGGAATCGATGTACTATCCTGTATTGTTTTCCGAAGCAGCGTGGAATGTACGGAATAATAGAGAAAAGCTGACGGAGTGGATGTTCGAGAAATATAGCGTACCAGCTTTCTTCTTTGTAAAGAATGCTGTTTTTGCGGCATTTGGTTTGGTTGTGGATAGTGGGGCTACTCACACTTCCTCCGTTTCAGTTCATGTAAAATGAATATGCACATTCTAAATCAATGGAATAAATTCTACTTCACTTATTTTTTGTAGGAAGGATATGTTCTCAGTCAAGCAGTTGTGAAATCCCCGTTGTGAGCTTATTACCTTTCGCTGCAATGCCGTCAATACCTCGAGGGTCAAAATATCGATCTGACTCCGGTTTATGGAATCCTGCCAAGGCCGTAATTAAAGAGCGGGATAATGCTCGATTTACACCACGTCAACTGCCAGAAAAGCTGACTTCGCCTTGGCAACAGTACATGCTTAAAGGTCTCCTACAGGACTGTCAATTGACCACTGTTCAAGTCCTGGTAAAGCCATATGACGAGCGTAGTACTGCTGCTTAGATTCCGGCAGTGCATTACGATTCCCCAACGGGTATCATCAGTATTTCGGTCCGGAGCGTTTTAAACTGGCTGAAAGCTTATTTGACCATACGATGCTGGGAGCAGGTCAGTTGGCTTCCACCAGCGTTGGAATGTGCGACGCTGACGTGCGCTTTTCCCCTGTATGGATCAGTTACCGGTGGAAATACTCTGCTGCCTGGCTTCCCGGAACGTTTGAATCGAGATCTGCAGCACCGGGCACCATCCAACACTCGGTTGAAAATGATTTCGGCCAACGGTTCCGTAGAACGGCGGTTCGGAGCTTGGATACGCGGATCTATTCTGACAAGCATCCGTACATTCCAGCAGATGTGGATTTCCTCTCAGGAGTATGAAGAGTCCGGAAAAAGCCAAGCGGAACGGAAATGCCCTTAAACGCAGACGGAGACGGGCGTTAACAAATAGACTAGAATTTAAGGATTTGTAGTGGAATAAAAATACAGGAAGGAGCATGCTTCCTTTTTTTAACTTACTTATTTATTTATGAGGCTCAAGTGCCATAGGCATAACGGAGCCGAGTTTTTTTTTTCATTTTAACAACGACAATAACTTAACAATAACTCGCGACTTGGTCTAGGTTAGGGATTACGATGATTCGTGTAGGAATCGGGAAGTAGGAATCTTAGTGTTGGCTTTCAACAGTAGATTGGCGATTCGATATTGTTGGTGTTGGTCTGGCGTAGATGTTGCATTGCGTTAAGCTGTAACGATACAATAGAAGCGGTATTACGGGGGGAGGGGACGAGGTGGACATGTTGAAACGACAGCTAAGATCAGATCTGGCTATTTCGAAATCGAGGCAATACATACCAGACTACGTGGTTGGCTAATGGTTATTTTGGGTGCGTGCTTTAAGAATTTGTGAGCAAACAGCGGAAGTGGATTCAAATCGTCGTCATACTCTTCTTCCGGATCCTTTTCCGTGTCCATAAAAAAATCCTCTTCCGTGTGCCCGACTCCGATGCTGGATATTTCTAACGGCGTTTTTTTTCGCAGGTTCGAAAAACTTTTTTGAAGCCATTTTGTGTGCTGTTCTTTTAAATTGTTTGGTATCACATGTAAACAAACAATAATCATAAATACGTCATGTAAATACATATGCACGGTAAATGCAAACATAACTGTTAATGCAAATTTTTGGGAAAAGCTGAGTGCGAAAAAGATACACTGCAAGCACAATCATCACAAATGTCTAGGAATTCGTGAAACTTGCAATATTAGTCTTGTAACTTGTAACTTGTATATTTCTGTTGCATAAGAATTCTACAAGTACAAAACTACAAGTCTAATATTACAAGCTAATTGAACTAATATTATTAGTAGAATTTACAAGCGTTCGTTGCTTAAACAAAATATGACCACAAATTATTAGCTTTCATTTGTACTTTTTCTACAAGTGGAGAACTTCTTGTAACATAATTTACAAGTTCGGATTTGTTTTCAATTTGTTATTTGTAAGGCAGCAATGTACCGTTTCAACATTCTAAGTGACTCAGATGATGAAGAAAGTAGTTCGAGGGAAACACGGAGGTGTCGCAGGGTGAAATATTACGCTCCACGAATAAATTTCAGTTTCCAATATGCAGCTGATTTTTACGAGTATTTCCGGATGACACCTGCAAAAGTGGAGCAAATACTTCGAGTAATCGGCCCTGCTATTCAGCTTACTAATCGTGGAGGAGCCCTGCAGCCTTTCCAACAATTGTGTGTTACATTGCACTGGCTGGGTCAAGGAAACCAGTATCACGGTACCGGACTTACTCATGGAATTCACAAATCAACTGTAGGAAGGACAATACAACGCGTGGTTTTTGCAATCAACAGAAGATTATTCCAGAGCACAGTTTGTTGGCCGTCCAACATTTCAGGTGTATTGGATCAATTTTACAGAATGGCTAGGTTCCCCAGCGTGATAGGAGTAATAGATGGATCCTTGATTCCAATCGATGCACCTACAATAAATGAAGAAGCATTCGTTGACAGGAAGGGTTCTCACTCCATTAATTGCATGGTGGTTTGTGGACCAAATTTGGAGTTCTTTTACGTCAGTGCTAATTGGCCTGGAAGTGTGCATGACGCTAGAGTGTTACGTAGAAGCAGTTTATTTCGGCGTATGGAGGAAAGCAATATTTTTCCCAATGGAGTCATATTAGGAGATTCGGCATATCCATTAAAAGTTTGGTTAATGAAACCACTGCACAACGATCCAACAAATGATGGTGAGCGTAATTATAACAGCAGACTGAAATCAACAAGACAAACAGTTGAGCGGTACCTGTTCTTCTGGAACTGTCCCGTTTTTCCTAAATTTGAGACATCGGTTATGATTATTTTATAGTCAATCAAATTTAATACACACCATCGACATTTTTCGGACATTTGGCCACCAAACATCCCGGACGTACAAAGAGTCTTTGCCATTGGGCAAAGCACCGATAGATTTAGCATATTCACCAATACTCGTCCACGCTTTGTTACGCTTTTCCTTCGTTAGCGTTGCTGAAAATTGTCCAAACAGCACCTCTTTTTGTTCTCGAATGCTATCTAAATCGCAAAGTTTTATTTTCCGCTGCTCCTCACGTTTATTGCCCTTTTTAGCAGACATCGTACAAACTTTCAGCGCTGCAACGTGCAGAATATAAACAATAACAATAACGTTTCGCGGTAAATTTTCTTCGATTTTTGACAGATGAATGAATCTATTCACTTGTAGTTCATGCGTTACTAATAATACAAGTGCTTGTATTATTAGTGAAATTGGGAGGTATTATGCTACGCAAAATATTAGTACTTGTAAATTTAGGACTTGTAACTTGTAACTTGTAGCTAATATTATTAGGTCGATTATGCTACAGGGCCCTGCTTGTATCAAATAATAATTTGATCCGCAGTCCCCTCCACCGTCGCAATATCCAAACAGGATAATATCAGTAACTGTGTTGGCTTGATCAAATCCGTGAACTAGAAACAAATAACAATTTCATGATTTCTACTGTACAATAAAAACTTTTAAATACTCACGTTCTAGAATACGAACAATATATTGGTGGAAATGTTTGATTACCGCTAGGATGGTTACTTTCCTCCTGAGTGTTTATTAGCTCCATCTCCACTGATTGCATAAGTTTTTTGACAGTTTGAAGAAAGGAGAAACATCTCAAATTCAATGGATGGGAATAGTGGTGCCAATTCAAAAGATATGTATTTTAAGTTTAACGTGATATCTATTGAATATCTTTTAGTAGCAAATCACTCTATTGCATACAGAAAGACACTTGAACATCAACGCTATATCACTTCAATTAATAGTGCGGCTTGACAAATACAGTCAAGTGCAAGAACAGTTGGATCAGACGTGACGTTTTTTTTACCGTGAAGGCCAATGCGCAACAACTTAATGCTGAGGCTTCCTTTTCGCCGCACCAACGATAGGTTCAGTAGCGCTATCCACGGGTTGCAGCGAATGTTCAATAGGGTGGCGTCAGTTGTTGACTTCCATCTCACGCGGAATGTACTTCGTCGCAGATTTTCCATCGTTTTTGGAACAATTGAATCACGGAGTTAAGATAAGTGTATAGTCTTAATGTTGTTTTTGTCATGACTTGATTGTGTAATAACCGATCGTGCTCTTATACTACCTATTGCTTGTTTCTAGTTCTAGCGATTTGTCCGTCTCCTAATACTGCCTAGCACGGGTGAGAAATTATCTCCCGCTGTTGGGTTTATTTTTAGCATGCACCGCCTATTTCACACATTTGCTCTTCTCGTCATCTACAACTTATAGATCTCGGAGAGAACGACGGTGAGTGGTGCAAATACTGATCCCCACCAGTATGAATTAATGGATTCCCCATTATGGGCTTTCTACACTTTTTGATTGTTATTTTTGTATTCTTCCCAGCGCGGAAGTAACGATCTTTGATGAAGTTTTTCCAGAAGCAGATAATTTACCATCTCCATGCAAAGCGCTAGGAGCGGACAGTAATTTTATTGCTAGAACAAATAGACATGAAGAGAAAGTGTATTGATAGGTCCGTAAGGGAACGGCAGGCTTTTTGAAATTGAATAGATGTAAGTTTGAAAACGATAATTTCTCACCCGTGCTAGGCAGTATTAGGAGACGGACAAATCGCTAGAACTAGAAACAAGCAATAGGTAGTATAAGAGCACGATCGGTTGCATAACCTTTTGTCAGTCAAGGGATTTCCCCTGCCTATCCTGCATAGGGTAGTATGACAAGGGTTATGTGCCTGATCGTATACTACCGTTCAAATGCCCTCCGCTCGTTTTCAAACTTACATCTATTCAATTTCAAAAAGCCTGCCGTTCCCTTACGGACCTATCAATACACTTTCTCTTCATGTCTATTTGTTCTAGCAATAAAATTACTGTCCGCTCCTAGCGCTTTGCATGGAGATGGTAAATTATCTGCTTCTGGAAAAACTTCATCAAAGATCGTTACTTCCGCGCTGGGGAGAATACAAAAATAACAATCAAAAGTGTAGAAAGCCCATAATGGGGAATCCATTAATTCATACTGGTGGGGATCAGTATTTGCACCACTCACCGTCGTTCTCTCCGAGATCTATAAGTTGTAGATGACGAGAAGAGCAAATGTGTGAAATAGGCGGTGCATGCTAAAAATAAACCCAACAGCGGGAGATAATTTCTCACCCGTGCTAGGCAGTATTAGGAGACGGACAAATCGCTAGAACTAGAAACAAGCAATAGGTAGTATAAGAGCACGATCGGTTGCATAACCTTTGTCAGTCAAGGGATTTCCCCCTTGTCATCCTGCATAGGGTAGTGATGACAAAGGGTTATGTGCCTGATCGTATACCTACCGTTCAAATGCGCCTCCGCTCGTTTTCAAACTTACATCTATTCAATTTCAAAAGCTCTGCCGTTCCCTTTACGGACCTATCAATACACTTTCTCTTCATGTCTATTTGTTCTAGCAATAAAATTACTGTCCGCTCCTAGCGCTTTGCATGGAGATGGTAAATTATCTGCTTCTGGAAAAAACTTCATATTTTTCTGCTCAGGAAGTACCAGCACATCGGCTCCAAGCTCGGTTCCAAGCCTAATGCATCGCGTCTGATAACTGTATCCGGGCATGGAAGACCTGTTTTGTTTCATATAGTGTTAAATATTTGTAATTATTTACAAAAGCAGATATTTTACTTACCTGTCAATTTCGTGAATGCGTCTGTATCCATCATTGGATTATTTCTCCATTGTATTGGATAATTTCTCCATTTTCTACACTGCAAAACCGTTCCCGAACTTATTTACGGTGCTTACAAAAAAAATGCTTTTTTGAAAATGGCGTCAGCATCAAGTCACGGGCAGAGTTAATTTTGTTTTCTCAGCGGTGCCTACTTTTTACACATTTTTTTGTCGCCGTTGACATACTTGAAAAGGCGTAAAAAGTACTCTTCATTAGTGTATAAAAACTAGTCACTTTTTGACGTATCAACTATAATCTTGAAAATGTGCAAAATATAGTCATAAAAGGAGTTTTCCAGATTTACCGTGTGAGTTGTGTTTGAGGCGAATGAGCTTTAAAAAATTTAAAGCCTCTCTAAATAAAATTTAAAAAATATAAGTTGTAGTGTGAACGGGGTATTAGTATAGACACTCTAGTAATAGACCGGACAACGTGAGTCTGGCACAGTTGATGTATCCAAAACAACTGTCAAATCGTATGGGAAATGCGAGGAAATGTTCGTTTTGGATACAACATGGCGGCACGTTGTCCGGTCTATTACTAGAGTGTCTATAGGTATTAGCTGCTTCCCGTAAATCCCGCCATTTACTCCCGACGCTTTCTCTCTCGATGGAGCGGTAAAATCAACTACTGTCAAAATCTCGCTCCTTCCCGCGAGAGAAAAAAACATGTGCTACGCTTTTGTCTTCTTCGTGCGTTCGTAGACGTTCGTGAGGCGCATGTTTTGTTGATTGTCCTGTCGTGATAGATTATCCTTTTTGCTTTGGCATGTGTGTTGTTCAATTTTCTCGATCCATACTGCGAAAATAGTTTATAAATTTTCCAATAACTTTAACTCGTTTTATATTTACAACTCCAAGAACTATATTCTGCAAAACAGAGTGCTTCATTTCATTAGTTTTTGATTGTGGAAAATAAGCGTCAATAATGTCCGATGATGGTAAGATTGTAAAAATGTTTCTGTAATGGAATTCTTGAGCATCGGTTTTTCTTTTTCGTTTGTGACAGAATGTCCTCCGCTCTGTGAGATGGAGACGGGAGATTCTAACGGTGAAGAGGAGGAAGCCGATGAGTGGGAAGTAGCCGAGGAACAGAATGATCCTGTGAGGTGTTTGTTCTGTGAGCAGATCTCTCCGACGATGACGACGGCCATTCGCCATTCCCGGGAACGGCACGATTTTGACCTGGGTGAAGTACGACGTAGATTTCATCTTGATGAATATGCGTACATAAAGATGATCAATTACATTCGACTGGAGAAGCCGGATCCGTCGGTGTTCAAGAGTGGTACGAGCGTGTTCTGGTCCGATGACAAGTACTTGAAGCCGGTGGAGAACGAGACGTGGTTGATGTTTGATTTGGACGAGCTAGATGAAATTTTGTTAAATGGCAATGGAAATGGGGGGAGTGCAGCGCAAGTGAACGGCAACAACATTGGCGAGACGATAACGTTGACGACAGATCAGTATCGGAAATTGCAGGGGATAATCAATGAGCTTACGGCTCAGCTGAGGGAGAAGGAAAATCTTCTGCAGCATGCGTCTAGTGACATTGAGAAAATGAAGGAAAGTTTTCGGAATCTGCTGGAGCAGCAGAGCGAACAACGCGTGGGAAGTGGGAAGAATAACAAGGCACCGGAAGAAAAGATAGCACAAATAAGGGAAGAACTGAGACATTGCGTTAGCACAGTTGCTGTGGAGGACGACCAGGGCTACTTCAATACGTACTCGCACTTTGGAATTCATCACGATATGTTGAGTGTGAGTATGGTGTTGAGGTTTTACAATGCAATTAGCAGAATGGTAATTTTTATGTTTTTAGGATTATGTTCGAACGGCCAGCTATCGTGATGCCATTGTTGAAAACGGTGAAATCTTCAAGGATAAGACGGTGCTAGATTTGGGCTGTGGAACGGCAATTTTGTCTATGTTTGCCGCCAAAGCCGGAGCGAAGGAAGTGATCTCGGTGGATCAGTCGGACATAATCTACCAGGCGATGGATATTGTCAGACGAAACAATATCGAGAATATCAAGTTTGTAAAGGGACGGCTGGAGGACAGTGAACTGCCAGTGGAAAAGGTGGACATTATAGTGTCCGAATGGATGGGTTACTTTCTGCTATTCGAAGGAATGATGGACAGCGTGATATATGCTAGAAAACGATTTCTTAAAGAGGGTGGCTTCATTCTTCCGAACCGATGTAATATTAGTCTAGCCGGGTACGGAGATATTGAGAGGCATGACGAGTTTATCGGATTCTGGAAAAATGTTTACGGCTTTGACATGTCCTGCATGAAGAAGGAAGTTTTGAGGGAGGCCACAGTAGAAGTGTGTAAGCCAGAGCATGTCATCACCAACGCTAACATAATTGCTAATTTCGACCTTATGGAGGTGGACGTCGATTGTCCGAATTTCAACTATAGTTTTGAATTGACTGTCAAGAAGAGCTGCAAGTTGACTGCCTTAGTTGGTTATTTTGATACGTTTTTTGAACTGCCTCAGCATGTGGAATTTTCAACCTCACCCTACACGAGACCAACGCACTGGAAGCAAACCATTTTCTACGTTGAGGAACCGATCCCCGTGCAGCAAGGTCAAGTTATCAAAGGTAAGTTTGTTTGCAGACGGGATCCAAAGGATGCAAGATCTCTGTTCATAACGATTGAGTACCTCGGAAAGGTGCTCAAGTACACCCTCAACTAGCAGATTGGGATACTCATTCTGCTAAATTAAAAAAATTGATTCAAAATTGAAGAAGACCAACAACAAACAGCTTTAAGCATGAGAAAATAGGAGCTTGATTACAACACTAAATAAGATTTCACACTTTTACTAGAACGACACACAACGAACGGTGGTTGTGATGCGACAACATAAATGCAAATCAAGGCAAACAAATCCTATATTTAAACTGCCTTGTTGGAAGTTGTTTCCCCCCTAATATAATTGACCTACGTAAGGGCATCGCTTTAATTTTGAAGTAGACGATAGCAACAATTCTCTTCCAATTTTCGAAATCACCCAAATACCTATATAGGAACTATACTCAGAAAACAACTCACTAGAGACAATCAGTTTCTCTCTCGGTAGATCCACAAAGAACATTTATCAATTTTTGATCTTTTTGCACCCGGAAAATTGTGAATCAGTAGAACTGCCCGCTGCTCCTCTCGGTGCCAGGGTATACGAACTTAAATTAAATAGTTATCTCAAAGGTTTCCTGTCCGTTGTAATACAACTATCTACCTTTTCTCCTTGCTCACTGTTAGTAGAGTATAGCGATTTTGCTGAGCAACATCAGCTAGAAGAGGAGTGACACACAATAAGCAGTAATGTGTAATTGAAAGGAATAAGCTTTAATTTTTTACACTGAAAGCTAATTTTTGTACACACAGTTTTTTCATCCCTTGAGAACGGAATATCAGGACGAGTGTTTTTAATACGAGAGAAAGGTCGATTTTGATTAACGTTACAAACCAGGAATGTAGGTTCATAATTATAATGCTGGCGGAAATTGTCGCACATCTAAGGTTAGCAAAGAATAATGAAAATAACGTCTTATCGTGTATAATGGACATACATTTAACTATCTCTATCTTATTGCTACATACGCGTTTGTCTAAGGAAACGAAAGTTAATAAAGTGAATTACAAGTTTAAATGTTCAACATAAGCGACATATCTTAACTGACAGTTATTCAATAAGCATAGTTGGTAGTTGTTAGCTGAAATTCTAGCAAGCTTATACTGGTAATGGTGCTGCTGAGAAAAATTTGCGCGACAAGTAATCAAGGATCAATTTGAATAAAAACTTATTTTGACTTGCAATAACCTACGAGATACATATTTACGTGTTTCTAATATCAAACTCGGTAATTATCGGGCTAGAAATTGATTCCTACCCAGTGCGAACATTTAAGGCTCCACCAAACTGCAGCGATTTTTTTGCCGCCGCCACAGCGAAATCGCCGCGGTGAGATTACATGGCGGCTTTTGGGAACGCATAAACCGACGCGATGCGTTTAAAAACTTTGACTCCGTGCTTCCAGACTAACACCCAACACGGTGGGTACAACTCCAATGTCAGTGCTCGTGGTTTGGCTTTGGATACCGTGACTGATGCTTCGGCAAACACCACAGCCGAGTGTTTCCGATTGTGTCAGATTGCAGAATACACGCGTGGTTTATTTTTTCTCTTTCTAACCGAGCCGTGTTTGTTATATTCAATCAACTTATGCGCCCGTCACCCAATAGCCAAGAAAACAAACCAATAAGCCAATTATCAAATTTTTAGAATCATCCGACGAGCATTGCTCTATCCGTGGCAACCAGTGTCATACTGGGTGTATGTTAAGAGCTTTCTTGTGATCGTAACTACTCGGATCGCGTATTTTTCCAAAAATCAAACACGGTGTCAAAAGCAATACACGAGCGTGTACACTCGTGTCGTGTGCAATACGTTGCGGGTTCATCTGTAAGCACAAAACCAAAGTGGCGAATTTCAGCCACTGAGTGGTGTGTTTGCAGTCAAGTTCGGCTCTCGTGTAGAACGGTCGGGTGTTTTTACCAAGGCTGGGATGAACAACGAGGTTTCTATAGGTTATGGACTTCCATGGCAACTCGAATAAACAAGCGAAAAATAAACCCAAAACGAAGAACTGTACTAGAAGGGAAAAAATGCGTCGAACCTAAGCAAAGCGGATCCAGAGTTCAAAGACGAGTGGAAGTATTTCTTTACTGATAGTGGAACGGCGTCTCAAGATTTGAGGAACTTTTGCGTCGGTTCATTCGAAGCATATTCAATGGACCGCCCCTTGTTCCGGACATCAGTTTGACTCCAGAACTAGAGGGCAGTGTTTCGATGACATGACGAGAAGGATTGGACTATCGATTATGCTGATCAGAATGCTGACCGACTGTTCGTCCATTGAGAAATACGTTAATGAACTGGTGTCAAGTTGTCACATTTTGTCGAAAAATGACAGGCTCGTCTGTTGCTGTAGAAGTTCCCAGAGACACCAGCCTAGGTTATCCAACGCATGGGATCTTACACCCATGAAAAAAATCACATAAGCTGTGGAAAATATACATTTATTTAACTTTCATTTTTATTTAACTTTCATGTGATTCAGGAAGTGGAAAATGCTTTGCAAAATCAAGTGAATCTTATGTGTCCAGTGAAATGTAAATGATAAGTCAAGTAGAATTTCTTTTTCTATGTGATATTCATATAAAAGTCACTTATTTTGAGTTTCCAGTAGTAACTACACCGTGTCTAATATATTTTCATACAAAATAAAACTATTTCAACTCGATAATCCAGATTTTATTGATAACTTTACCCATTATATTGCAATATAATACTGATCAACTACAGAATATGTTTTGGAAAAACGCCGCCTTTAACCTTTTTGACCAGCACGACTTCCATCGGCATTTCGTCCCAAATTCGATTGATTACGGTGTTGAATTGGTTCATATTAGACGCCCTGTGGTCATTTACCTTCGCCAGCGTGTATGACCATTGACCATACGAAATAATCCAAGAGATTCAGATTTGGTGAACTGGGAGGCCATTCATTCTGGTCCAAAAAGTCGGTCAAATTTTCTCGGCACCAGCCCTGAACGAGATTTATGTGTATGGCGATGGCGCTCCGTCCTGCTGAAACACATAGTGATCATCTCCAAACACCTCTTGTACTTATGGCTTGACAACTTTATCCAAAACTTCCGTTTTTTAATATGTGGCATTCTCTTTATCGCCTTTTTCGATGAAACCCAGTGGTAATTTGCCTCGCTTGCAAATTCCTCCCCAAACCATCACTGACGCAGCACTTTGGAACCGTAGAATATTCCTATCATTCTCTGGAACAGTTATCGAAGAGAGTGCCCACAATCTGTCGTTCTGGACATAGTGGGATTGTTGCAAGACGAATAACTTTTCGTTGGAAATGATAAATTCTTCCCCACCATGCCGCGACAAAAGCAGACTTGCTCTTTCGAGTCGTTTCTGCTTGGAAGGTTCCGAAACTCCGTGAACCTTACGTTTCTTGAAAGCTTGGAATCCGAGGTCATTTGCAGTATATTGTGCATTGGCGATCTCGAAACATTCAGATCTGCGGCCATTTTACGTACAGAGCGCTGTGATTTTCGTCTAATCCGTTCCCTGACCAAAAAAACCGTAACAACTCGTGCAGTCCGCACCGTACGAGTACGACCAGATCTCTTCCGGTCATCCAACCTTCGGATAGTTCTGTACACAAAATCCCGCTTTACTCCGAGGTTTTTCAAATTTCTGAAAATAGCACCCGGGCGCTCACCTTTCGAAAAAAAAATGTATCACCACAGCACGAAACTCCTTCATTGCTGGTAAAAGATAAACACCGAATAAAAACAATCGGACATATACTAAAAGCGTTTGTATAAACATAGTGCAAAATTCATTTGTTTATTTATAAATTTACATCAACAGGCTTTCAGCAGCCCCAATGATGTTGGTAATCGCCCCGCAATCAGTTCTGCCTTGTAGGGCGTCCACGATGATCAATGCGTTGTTGACGTCCCTTCTCACTCGCAAAGTTTGCAGGTTGATCAGACGGCAACGGTTTTCGTAGCTGGGCAATCGGAACCGATCCCTCCAAGGTAGTCTTCGGAGAGCGAAACGAAGAAAGCGAAGTTGAACTAATTCAATTTGTTCCGTACCGTTGTTGTGATAAGGGCTCCAAGCGGCAGAACAATACTCCAGCGTGGACCTCACAAGAGAGCTGTAGAGCGATTTTAAACAATAAACGTCGGAAAATGTTTTGGCTATTCTAAAGACGAGTCCCAGCACTCTTGATGCTTTAGCAACGACGTATGAGACATGCTGCTAATAATTTAGTTGTGTATCCAAAATCACCCCGAGATCCTTCACATGACTCACTCGGCCTATTGACGATCCAAGCAGTTCATAATTGAAGGTTACCGGCTGCTTCTTCCGCGAAAACGTTATGACGTAACACTTGGCAGGAGCGATCACCATCCGATTAATCGTGCACCAATTGGCCACTGCATTAAGCTGTTGTTGAAGAAGAATACAATCATTAACTGAACGAATCCTCAGATAGATTTTGAGATCGCCTGCATAAGATAAACACGGACTTTTGATGATAAGATGCACGTCGTTGAAGTAAAGTAGGAAAATTAGCGGGCCCAGATGGCCGGATGAGGCACTGAAACTAGCAGAATGACAATCTCCTGTAGCAACCTTAAGTAGCCTATCAGTGAGATATGATCGAAACCAATCTAGAAGATTACCGTTGATTCCGAGCGTGTCAAGTTTGGCTATCACTATGGCGTGGTTCACCTTGTCGAAAGCAGCCGATAGATCGGTGTAAATAGCATCCGTCTGAGTCCGTTCCGTCATAGTTTCGGTAACGTACGATGTCAAGCGTAGCAGATTTGTCGTGGTCGAGCGGCCGGCAATAAATCCATGTTGATAAGAGCTTAGATATTACTTGCTATGCGAGACGATTGGATCCATCACTACCAACTCAAACAGTTTGGAAACAGCGCTCAGCGACGTGATGCCCCGGTAATTGTTGACATCGCGCTTACTACCCTTCTAGTAAACTGGAAACATATGAGCAGATTTCCAGCACCGAGGAAACGTACCGCATGAAATAGAATGCTGTAAAGAACGACGAAGCGGCGGATTGAAGACATCAATGTGTTTCTTAATTATTGCAGATGGAACTCCGTCTGGTCCCGGATTAAACGACGTCTTAAGTCGCAGCGCGGAGCTGGAAATCATTGCATCGGTTTCGTTCACACCACTCATCGATTGATTGTGTACCGGAACATTCTGCGCAGCAAGCGAGATTTGGTCAGAGGAGAGTAGCTCATCTGTAAAAACATTGGCAAACTTGATGGAGACCAAATGGCAGATATCGGGTTCCGACGAAGCTGTTATGCCATCGAGCACCATAGAGGATGGTAATCCGGACTCCTTGCGTTGCTTATTGACGTAATTCCAGAAAGATTTTGGATGCGATTTAAGCTTGCGTTGTATATCTCTTTGGTGACGAAGATAGCAGAACTTGCTTAAGCGCTTGTACTCGAGGTTAAGCCTGACATAATATTGTTTTAGCGGAAGCGTACGGTACTTACTGAACGTCTTGAAGGCAGCTCGCTTGGTAGTTTTTAGCGACCGAAGTTCGTTGGTCCAAGGTACACGAGAATCAGCACGGGCGGTCTTTTTCGGGACATACATGTCAATGACATAGGCCAAGACATGCGAAAACGTTTGTGCAGCTTGGTTAACATCTCCGGGATCTAGAATGCGCTCCCATTCTAACTGAGACAAAAAAATGTCTATACTTTGGTGGTCGACCCTTCGGAAGTCGTACGACACAACAGTTGAAGTGCGGACGAAATCCTGAGCAACGTTGTTCGCAACTGTAACAAGCAGAGGTGGATGATGTGAAACTAGCTTTACTAATGGCGCGGGTGCCATGCAGATGGAAGGAGCCGTTTCGCAGCCGCTTACAAAGCAAAGATCAAGGGAGCGATCATTCTCGTTCGTCACGCCGTTGATTTGAGAGCGAGTCGCGATGCTATAGCTGTCAAGAAGTTTAGTCGCTGCTGAGTGGAAAGACGAGAGCTCATAATCAGGGCGGTAGAACCCGCTATGGATTTTAGTCCAGGCAATGCTCGCCAGATTAAAGTCGCCCAAAACCATTATTTCGTCACATTGAGCTGCATTTTCCGATAAGAAAGAGATTGAGCGAAAATGAGTGTCGATGAGCTCAATGTCTCGAGTTCGATCCGGGGGTATGTAGACTGCGCAAATGAACAGGTGTCGATCCCCAAGCTTAATAGCTATCAAAACTTGTTCGACCGTGTTCCAAGAGTCGTCATCGATGGCTTTGGCTTTTAGCGTGGAACTAACTGCGATAAGTACACCACCTCCAGTAGTTTTCCCGCTATTGTTTGAATTGCGGTCGCAGCGGAACAATTCGTACCCTTCTCCAAAAACATGATCAGTATGGGTTCGAGACTGGAGCCATGTCTCAGTTAGGACTATGATGTCGTAGCACTGATCCGAGGCTGCTATGCGATAGTCGTCAATAAGTCAATAAATCATTCCACCAAAACTACACCAACCCATACGTGAAGCATGTTGAGTAGTTGCACGAAACCAATGCAAGGAAAAAGTGTATGAGAATGTATTGAACGCGGTGTAAAGGGCTCAATCGAATTACTTTTCAGACGATCTTGGGATTATGCTTCGGTTCAGTTTACCAGACTGCTTTTTATTATAAATCTAGTGCTGATAGAAAGAGGCAAGTGACAAATGACAAGGAAGGGGACGGGCCTGGGATTGAACTCTCGACCATCTGCTCAGTAAGCAGAACGGGTAACCACTGAGCTACCCAGCCGCGTATGAGAAAAATTCTATCGTTATACCGACAGTCAAATCATGGTCAAAATTACTATAATGGCATATAATGGTTACAATAACCATGAAAAGGGAAGAATTCACCACGTTCTTGGCATTCTTGACTATGATCATGGTAACAAGGTCTAATGCGACATTATGGTAAAGGTTGAATCAACTATTTTTAATGGTCGTTTTGACCACGATCATAGTCGGTTCAAAATCACTATACTGCAATAGTCATCCTAACCCCCAATAATGGTAAAATTGACTATCAAATTTTTCTCTGTATGGGTATAACCGAGTTCAACACTTGTAATTCATGATCCACTTCCGTTCGGTTTTTGTCGCCAAATTGATCACCAGTTGCTATAATTAAAAGCGGACAATGTGTTGAGAAGATCTACAAGCTAATGAGAGACAAGAAAAAATAGAATACTTACTGTTACTGTTTTGCTAAGCAACAATAATTCCAGTTTAACAAATAATCATGCAAGTAGGACTATTTTGTACAAAACATGTATACAAATCTTCGCTTCTTTTCAATAATTAAATGTGGTTCATTATCAGCCAGCAATTAAACAATCGCTTTGAGATACAATTCAATCGTTAGAAAATAAAATAAAATAAAACGAGGCGTTTCAGCTGTTACAGGTGCTGCTATATATTTGTTGTTGTTTTATTATCCGTTAAATGTCCTTAAAATACATATGCAGCTTTATTAGAAGCTATTGATAAACAGAACGCGAGTCTACTGTTGCTGACTAAAATTCTGCGAGAACAGACCAGTCGATGCGAGGTCGTAGCTCGGCATTATGTACGGCATCGGGACGTAGCCATGCGGTGCAGTAGACAAACCTTGCAGTCCCGAGGGTGGTACTTTAATGCTTCCCGAGCTGCTCTCTCCCGGAGAGGGTGGTGCGGAGCAAACGGCATAACCGGGTATAACTGTAACCAATGGCGGTGACGTAGCTTTAGAAGGTGATTCGCTGGCTGGCGGTGGGACAACCGAAGTTGACGGTTTGCTGCCCGAGGGATTCGCTTTCTTCCGTGATTTGACCGGTTTGACCACCTTCGGCAGGTCGTCGCTGGTGGTGCTGGTACTTTGACGTACTGCCTTCGGTCCGTTGATTCCCAGCCTGTTAGGATTATTAACGCTAATGCTGGCAAATCGTTCCGGTTGGGAGCTGCCATCGTCATAGTGGCCCGTTACGCGCTGATGGGCCTTGAGAGCCGTTCCCTGGATGAACCGTTCGTTGCATATGCCACAAACATATGGCTTTTCGCCCGTATGACGACGGATGTGCAACGTCAAATCGTTCGACTGAGTGAACGCACGATCACAGTAAGTGCAGGAGTATGGTCTGTAAAGGGATTAGGCGGTTACACAAAATTGTCTCGTGAAATGTAAATCTGGGCTAGCTACCTGGCTCCGGTGTGGATCCTCATGTGACGTACGAGCTTGTTCGACCGAGAAAATCCCTTTCCACATATAGTACACAGGCATGGCTTTTCGCCTGTGTGTGTCCTCCTGTGGCACTGCAAATCTGATGATCTCGGAAAGCCCTAAAATGTTGAAACAGTCATTTAAAGAAGCACCAACATCATAAGATCTCTTCAACGTTTACCTTATCACAAATATCGCACTTATACGGCCGCTCACCCGTGTGCCTTCGCATGTGCACAATCAAATTGGACGAATTGGAGAACCCACGGCCACAGTAGACGCACAAGTGGGTTTGCTTGTTGGCGAGTTCCTCCTCCGGGTCCTTCTTGTGTATTTTCATGTGGGACCGCAGATTGTCCTTCCGATTGAACTTCTTATGGCACTGAGTACATTCGAACTTTTTCTCCGACGGTATATGAATTTTGATATGCCGCTCGAGGTGTTCTAACCGTTGGAAGCCCTTGTTGCATATCTGACAAACGAACTTCTTTTCCTTGTCGTCTGCCTCGCCGGTGCCACTCAGTTCCGTTTTGTCCCACAAAGGTTTAGTCGGTTTATGCTTGCACTGGGCGTGTTTGTTCAAGCTAGTTTGCCACATAAATTTCTCGTTACAAAAGGTGCAGAAGAACTTCTTATGGTGATTTTCGCATTGCTGTTTGAGATGCCGTACTAAGAGTTCGGTACTTGGGAAACCGCGCGAACAGTGCCGGCAACCTATCAGATCCTCCGATCTATGTTGATCCCTCGCGTGATCCATAATAGTTTTGATTCGCGAAAAGCTTTGACTGCACAAGGTGCAAACATGTTCCCGGTGGACAATCCCATCGACGGATTGATCTCCTTCCTCCGGTTCCGAATCCGAGTCGCTCAATTCCAGTTCTTCACCGTCGGGCTCCACAATCTGATAGAATCGCAGGACGTCCCATTTACAAACTTGCTGGACTAGATAGTCCGAATAGTTCTCGAGGACGTAACCCTCTTCAAACAGATATGGTTTGGTGTGGATATTCACATCGGCAAATGATTCCGGATCTGCGTGGCTTCGAAGGTGGCCGCGCAGTTCGGCTATGCGATCAAAGCTGCTGTCGCAAATCCGACAGATGGCTTCCATTTTTCCTTGTTCTTCAACCATGTCAGCCGTAATGGTGAGTGCCAAGTCGGATTTATCGAATTTCCTGCAAACAGACGGTTTATTTATAGTTAGACATTGTTTCCGAAAAACAAATTGCGATGTCGACTCATTTCGGGGCACTAAACTTACAAATCTCAACCCTTAAACATGCTAATACCTACTGTTTGTGTTCCTCGGGATTCGTGCAAACTTTTTCATGCAGCTTCATGTGCCTCTTAAGATAGCTTCCGAACCATTTTTCGCAAATTAGGCATTGCACCGATTTAATCTAACCTGATGGTCTCCGCATTTTATGTCCAGGAATAGTGACTTTTTCTCAGACAAATCCGCTTTTACAGCATGTAGTCTCATGTGTCGATTTGGGTGATGAGATCTGCCAAAGTATTGACCGAAAAATGCAGACAGTTTCGTCTGAAACTTTTCTTTTTCCAATAAAATTGCCTCGTTAGAGTCGCCAGTCTGCTTATTTACTCTCGTCCTTTCATAATCAACCTCACTTTTCATAATCAACCATAATCTACATATGTCTTCAAATGCGACAGTAGATTGTCTTTGTGGTGGAACTTTTTCTGACAAACGGCACATTCAAACCGCTTGACGGAATCATGCCTATTCAGGTGACGTTCAGTGATTGATTCCTTTGCGGCATATTTTACATCTAAACAACTTGTCCGATTCCTGCCCTGTCTCGTTCTCAATTACTCTGTTCAAAATTACACAAAAAAAAAGGATTCTGGCTGTATAACAGCAACTGCTCTTCAACAACTTCCATAGAAACATTTTCACCCTCCAAAATCAAGTCGACATCGAACGAAAAAAAAAAAGATCTGCTAAACTTACCTTTGAGGCAACAGTTCCATCTCTGGATGTTCCAGCCCCATATGCTGCTTATATTCATCGTAAACCGCAGCGGAAAACTTTTTCTCGCAATGTTCGCACTGAACTTCCTCGTCGTGGATTTTCATGTGCCGCGACAGGTGGTAGCTACTGCTGAAACTACGTCCGCATGTTGGGCACTCTTTCAACGCCTTTGGTTCATGTTGCTTCACGTGGTTTGTAATACCACGCTTATCCGAAAATACCCTCTCACAGGAATCACATGCAAACGATCCTCCCTTAATCTTCGTATAACCATGTCCCTTCCTTCCCCTTGTCAACCTCGTCCTCGGCTTCTCCTCGTCTTCCTCCGTATCTACTTCCTCAATCAAATCATCGAGGCTTCCAGCCTCGTAATCCACATCGCTATCCCTATCGCTATTATCTACAAATTCTGCCTCTATCATATGATCACCTCCAAAAACCTCATCATCATCATCATCCAGTGCCTCAATCAACCCTTCCTCCGGTGTGCCTTCCACCCCATCAACCACTTCATCCACCCCTCGACTATCTTGAATCGAAACGGCAAAGCACTTCTCGCCAATCAGCGGATCTGCATCGATAAAGGTAATTTCCGGCTTTATATCACATAGCTCCACCTTCACCGCGTTTCCATCATCGGTCCCAGAGTCATTCTGTTTCTTTCGCGAGATATACTCCCGCAGCATCATGTCGCTTTGCTCGCACCGCTTCCGGAAGTTGAAGGCCGTGTTTGTATCCGTGACGCACGACGAGCACAGATTCCGGGGCATGCCATCATTGTAGTGGATCTGAAGTTGGGTGCAAGCCGACATCATCTCGTGCAGCGTAACTCCGCCGGATCCCATTGAATCGAATATTGAGTGCAGTTCCAGGCAATCCATCCGACACGAGCGGCAAATCCGACTCAAATCGTAATCAAAGTTCATGTCCACCACTTCCATCGCTAGCTCGGAGCGTCACTCGGATTTGGTGAAAAATTGGTATGAAGGATTTTGTTCCTTATTTCGAATGGAAACTGTTGCGAACGCTCCCCAACATAATCTACCGGTTTTGTTTTATTATTCACAGATATCTGCACGGTGGATATGTTGAAAATTTGCGAGTTTTCACGATATATTTATTAATTTCAACAAAACAAACGCCTTTTTGGGCTTATTAATCGGTATTTTGACGTTTTCTCGGTTCGCATTTTTTCCCCTTTTTTGTTTTTGCTAGTTTTTTCTTCTGTTTTGTTCATCATCGCCAATGTCATTTATATAAGGTCAGGCTTATCATGTCTTTTTTCTATAGACACTCAAGTAATAGACCGGACAACGTGCCGCCATGTTGTATCCAAAACGAACATTTCCTCGCATTTCCCATACGATTTGACAGTTGTTTTGGATACATCAACTGTGCCAGAATCACGTTGTCCGGTCTATTACTTGAGTGTCTATACTTTTTTCCTGGTGGTGTGACACATCTAAACACAGAAAGAAATCTTGTAGTAAAAACTACCATTTCAGCCGACTATGCCTATCTTTAAAATTACCATTAAATTTCAGTCAAGTTTACTACGTTTCTGGTACAACTTTCAGCATTTGTGGTATATTTGACAACCCTCATATTGATATCCACCGCACCATGGTAGATCTAATCGCAGGCATGGTAAAATCAAACGCATTTATAGTCAGCTGAAAATTGTTGGTGATTGCGCTCAATTTAACCCTCGAAATGGTAGTTTCTACTGCGACTTTTTTTTGCGTGAATCAACACAGGAAAAAATCTTGTAGTAAAAACCACAGAGAACAGACGTTCATCTTCGATCTACTACTTGTGTAAAACTTTAAACCGACATTTCAAATGTATGTCGTTATGCTCCTGGTAGGCGGCGCTGCAGTTTTGCGATAACTGCCATGTCAATGTGTATTAATACAAAGCCTAGCACATAACCTGAAAAGTTTTGTTGGTTTTTCTCTGCACTTGTTTTTTATACCGGCTGCCCATATTAACTTTTACACACGTTTTTCAAGAAAAGGTATATGGACATCGATGTCAGTTCTCTGTGTAAAATCTACCATTTCACCCGACTACGCCTATCTTTAAAACTACCATGAAATTTCAGTCAAATTTACTACGTTTATAGTAAAACCTTCAACGTTTGTGGTATATTTGACAGACCTCATATTGATAACAACCGCACCATGGTTGATCTAATCGCAGGCATGCACTCAAATAATTCAACAAGGAAATTTTATCAGAAATGGCATATGAAATCAACTCCTTTCTTGGAACATATTTTTCAAATGAATCCCTATACATATCATGCGTGAACCAGTTCGGATGTACTATCGCTCAAATGAAAATTAAACACATTATTCCACGCTGAAATTATATGCATATAACATATTCGGTACATGCATTGCACATAACTTTGACAGACCCGATTTCATTGCGGAATTATATGTGTGTATGTCATATCACCCGTATCCACTTAGTTGTTTTGATCTTATGAATGGTAAGTGTATTATTTTATATTATTAAAACAAACTGAATATAAAACTGTTTTTGTTAGTTGAATGCAGCATTGGAATAAAAGAGCTATCGGCCAGATTGAACGAAGTTTTACAGTTGACGAATTTAAGCGAAGGATTCGTTTGGAACTCGCAAAAAATCTATTATGCCATAGTGGAGTGGCGCCAGAGAAATGCTTTTATTTGTAAAGTTTTACATAATTATTATATTAGCGATGCTATGGAAACACCAACTAAGGCAATGTGGTCCACTTGACGATCATCTTTCGGCATATGAAAAAAAGTGTGATTTTTACGAAGAAGACAACTATCTATGATATATAAAACTTGTTAAGATATGTATTACTTGATGTATAAATAAATCCAATAAACACGCATTTTGTAAACCAACTATCGAGAACATTTTGTTTTATTCTGAATATCGACTCTCTATTATAATTGATACATGAAGTACAAATCGAAAGCATATGAACAGCATATAAAACAAATTGATTTTGCACATATTTTGCCAAACGAGCAATATCTGTTTTCATGGTATTGGCAAATGATGTCCATACACGCTAACCGTTTGTTAAAATGAAATTTATTGCATATAACAGTTAGATGATCGCGCGAAAGCCATGCCATATGCGTTGCATATAACTCGTAAAAGACATTTTCGGTGCAAGATAAAACCTATAGGAAATTCCAATAGTGCAATATTATATGACTAACATACACTCAAATAACTCAACAAGGAAATTTTATCAGAAATGCCATATAAAATCAATTCCTTTCTTGGAACATATTTTTCAAATGAACCCCTATGCATATCATGCGTGAACCAGTTCGGATGTACTATAGCTCAAATGAAAATTATACACAATATTCCTCGCTAAAATTATATGCATATAGCATATTCGGTACATGCATTGCACATAACTTTGACAGACCCGATTTCATTACGGAATGATATGTGTGTATGTCATATCACCTGTATCCACTTAGTATTTTTTGATCTTATGAATGGTAAGTGTCTTCTTTTAATTTATTAAAACAAACCGAATATAAAACTGTTTTTGTTAGTTGAATGTTGCATTGGAACAAAAGTGCAGTCGACCATAGACTCCGTCAGATTGAACGAAGTTTTGCAGTTTTCGAATTAAAAAATCTATGATGCCATAGTGGAGCGGCGCCAGAGAAGTGTAAGCTTTTATTTGTACACTCAGGCAACTAGACTAGCGAAATTCATAAAATCCACCTTATGAAACTGCAAAATCAATGAAAATGCAGATTTCATAAGGCCATTATGGATTACATACACCACTTATGTTTTTAGTTACACCAACGTATGATTTGCTTACGTCATACATTCGATTTTCATTATCGCGCCTTATGAAATTCATAGCTTTCATGTACCACAAGAAGTCTTGAGAGGAACGCACAGAAAATAAAATGGTGCCTTTCGTTGTAGACGAGCTGAAGCTCATTGCAGATTTTTTTAAACGGAGCACCCGGATTCAACCTGGAAATTTTACGACGTAAGTAATCAAATCAAATTAATTTAATCAGTAATCAACACATTTAAGTTGTAGGAGCAAAAAATACCGACCTTCCTTTTTTTTACATACAGCGAAATAAAATTATCAACAGCAATCGGAACCGGTCAACCGGGATGTTGTGGTCCTGAATAGGTAGCTGGCGTATAAGAAATGTAAGTAATAGTATAAATAAGCTTGATATTGGAAGAAAAATACATATTTTCTCTCCTACTAGGGTCTAGATAACGTGACACAGGCCAATAAAAATGCGAAAAGCGAAACCATTTCGGTTTCTCATCCAGAGTGCAATTTTCGCGAACTCGAACATGCTGAGGAGTCAACTAACTTACTTTATACTCAGTCCTAGGATTACCCTTCGCCAAGTTTTCGAAGCTGGTGTGGGTTTTCTTCGAACAATTTTTTTTACGAAATACCGTCAAATTACGGCGGACGGCGGATATTTGTGCACCAATAAGCTAAGTCAGTTTTGAGTAGCGCGCCATGATGATACCGTCTTGCATAGCAGAGTAATTTGTAATTTCAAGACGGCAGAAAAACTTATCGAGCACATTCAATGCGTACATAAGCCACCAGTTATGTTCTTAAAGTAAGGTACCAAACCAAATGTATTTTAAATGTTAAACAGAAAACAATTCAATCATGTAATTATAAATACTATTGTATAGTCAATTCTACGTCTATACACTGATTAAATATCGTCCCCCTAATCGACCTCAAGTGATTAAGTAAACATATTTAAACTAAATAATATATTTATAATAATAGAAACAGAGATGATTACTATCATATTATTTGAGAATTTGAATAGACATAATTTATATTAAGACTGGTGAATATCAATATTCATTATAAAAAAAAAACATAAGCAAAAAATCATAAATTGCATATTTGGAAACTAACATTTTTATATTTGAACATTACAAATTTCACAACTTCACAATTGAAAATTTCATAAGGTTCATGTATGAAAAGCATAGTGCGTTTCGGTTGTTCCATTTCAGGTGTTTCATAAGGCAATCTAATGAAAGTCATACTGATTTCTTGTGGCCACAAAACATAAGGCATTTTAATGAATTTCGCTAGTCCAGTTTCCTCAGTATAGACTAGCGAAATTCATAAAATCCACCTTATGAAACTGCAAAATCAATGAAAATGCAGATTTCATAAGGCCATTATGGATTGCATACCATATATGTTTTTCGTTACACCAACGTATGATTTGCTTACGTCATACATTCGATTTTCATAACTGCGCCTTATGAAATTCATAGCTTTCATTTACCACAAGAAGTCTTGAGAGGAACGCGCAGAAAAGAAAATGGTGCCTATCGTTGTAGACGAGCTGAAGTTCATTGCAGATCTTTTAAACGGAGCACCCGGATTCAACCTGGAAGTTTTACGACGTAAGTAAAAAAATCAAATTAATTTAATCAGTAATCAACACATTTAAGTTGTAGGAGCAAAACTACTGACCTTCCATTTTTAACATACAGCGAAATAGAATTTTCAACAGCAATCGGAACCGTTCAACCGGAGATTGACACCGGGCTGTTATGGGCCTGAATAGATAGCTGGCGTATAAGAAATGTAAGTAATAGTATAAATAAGCTTGGTATTGGAAGAAAAATACATATTTTCTCTTCTACTAGAAACCGGTGTGGATTTTCGTCGAACAATTTGTTTACGAATTACCGTCAAAGTACGGCGGACAGCGGATGTTTGCGCATCAATAAGCTAAGTCAGTTTTTAAGTAGCGCGCCATGATGATACCGTCTAGCAGAGTAGTTTGCAATTTCAAGACGGCAAAAAAACTTATCGAGCACATTCAATGCGTACATAAGCCACCAGTTATGTTATTAAAGTAAGGTGCCAAACCAAATGTATTTTAAATGTAAAACAGAAAACAATCCAATCATGTAATTATAATTACTATTGTATAATCTAGTCTACGTCTACATACTGATTAGATATCGTCCCCCTAATCGACCTCAAGTGATTCAATAAACATATTTAAACTAAATAATATATTTATGATAATAGAAATAACGATGATTATTATCATATTATTTGGGAATTTAGATAGAAATAATTTATAATAAGACTGTTAAATATCGATATTCATTATGAAAAAAAAACATAAGCAAAAAATCATAAATTTCATATTTGGAAACTTATATTTTTATATTTGAACATTACAAATTTCATAATTTCAAAATTGAAAATTTCATAAGGTTCACGTATGAAAAGCATTTTCGGTTGTTCCATTTCAGGTGTTTCATAAGGCAATCTAATCATAGTCATATTGATTTCTTGTGGCCACAAAACATAAGGCATTTCAATGAATTTCGCTAGTCCAGTTTCCTCAGTGTAAAGTTTAACATAATTATTATTTTAGCGATGCTATGGAAACAGCAACTAAGGCAATGTGGTCCACTTGACGATCACCTTTCGGCATATGAAAAAAAAGTGTGATTTTTACGATCTATGATATATAAAACTGGTTGAGATATGTATTACTTGATGTATAAATAAATCTAATAAACACGAATTTTGTAAACCAACTATCGAGAACATTTTGTTTTATACTGAATATCGACTCTCTATTATAATTGATACATGAAGTACAAATCGAAAGCATATGAACAGCATATAAAACAAATTGATTTTGCACATATTTTGCCAAACGAGCAATATTTGTTTTCATGGTATAGGCAAATGATATCCATACTTTCTAATCATTTGTTAAAATGAAATTTCTTGCATATAACAATTAGATGATCGCGCGAAAGCCATGCCATATGCGTTGCATATAACTCGTAAAAGACATTTTCGGTCCAAGATAAAACCTATAGGAAATTCCTATAGTGCAATATTATATGACTAACATATAACATTGATTGACTAAAAGGGCTCAGTGTATAACATTGATTGACGAAGATGGCTCAGTGTGGAAAATCAACTGCATTTATAGTCAGCTGAAAATTGTTGGTGATTGCGCTTAATTTAACCCTCGAAATGGTAGTTTCTACTGCGACTTTTTTTGCGTGCAGATTCAAGATGATCAAAAAATCATACACTGAAACTAAATCAATAATTTTTATTATTAAAATCTGCACTTAAATCGGTCAATTTTTGCTTCGAATTGAAATCATGTGAGCCAGTATGATTTTCATTTGCCGCACATAATTTTTAACACCCGTCACTTAATACACAGGTTCGTTTCCAATGAGACTGATATGATCTGCACAAAATTTTCAATGGAGCAAGAAATGTCATTCAAGTGTGTTTTCACTTTGCCCAATAATTCTATCCATCTTCGCACTTAAAATGAAATAAATAACCGGGCGCAAAATGCAATCAGCTGCTTTGCCGAGGTAGAAGAAAAAAACTGCAAAATTGAGAAGCAAAAAGAAGTTTACCCTGTGATGGTTGAGGTACTTGCCCAAGTAACCACAAGCATTATATCATAACACTAATTCGACCGACTATCAGCAACAGTAATACCAAATCACATTTTTTCAACAACTCCCATGCTATGTAGCATTACCTATACATTAAACATGTTATGATGCATTACTATATTTCTACAAACAGCTTAACGTTAAATACGCATTAAATGATCCATTAATGCGTTGTCTCAATAAATGCTTCATTGCTAGCTAAAAAGTAGCATTGGTGCAATATCATCTGGATGACGTTTTCCAATTTCACTTTGGAAATGAGAAACATATGCTCGAGCAGAGCTGCCTGTCAGATTCAGAATCGTCATCTTCATTCTCCTTAACCAGAAAGTTTGATTCTTCAAATTTCAGCAAAAAGTATGGATGCATTATCGGGAGCCGCGGGTTTTTCTGGTTGTTTATATTCAGAGGACGGAGCTGTTTTTTTTAACGAGGAATCTTTATTCTCATATCATTTTCATTAATGATCCAGTTTTAACCTGCACCGGGCATCAAAATTGTGTCAGCTTGTTGTGTGATGAACGGCGGTGGGTATGATTTCATTTGTAGCTCGTATCGGGTTGAGGTTTGCACTGATTAAAGGTTAGGGTATCGCAGTCTCAATGGCGGGTTTAGCAAGAAAAATCTAAAAATAGCTGCATGAATGTTTTTATAGAACGACAAAGAGGGTATGTCTAGGGTGTGCTTCCTTAATATTATGCAGTTGTCTTAGATAATTCCATTGCTCTTATGGCTAAGAGCGTTAATACAACCGGCATTCATCGATCAGTCGTGAGAAGCCTTGGTTCGAATCCCGATGTAAGAAACACATTTGAGCTTATTATAAAAATATATCCCATCATTGTTACGCGCAGCTGCCATAAAATAAAATAAAATAATATCCCCACAATAAAACGTAACAGAAAAAATGAATTCATCTAGAAGAAAATTAAATACATTTTCGATGTTTCTTTTTCCAAAATACCCCAAGCTCTATATATGCTTTTTAAAATGCAATAAAACATTTCAGTAGAAGCAGTCATTCAACTGCTGGAAAAGTAACTATGCCCTAAATATACTTATTTTCGGGCTTCAATAAAGCATGTGCGCTAGCTTTAATTTAACAGGAGTGGGGCCCTTTTCGACTTTAGTTCTACTTTAAGGACGCAATTAAGATTAGATTGCTTTATACCAAAAACTTATATCGTAATATAATGCATAATTGATGTATCTATATAGAGCTTCATGGTTACTTGGGTGGTTTGCCAGCGGAATTCATTGAATTTTTTGAAGGTTATCAATTACAATAGATGTTCTTCTTTGCCATGTTAACAGTGTTTATTTTGAATATTTCATATCTGCCGAGCATTTTTTTCATCCCCGCAAAAGAGCTGCTGAACGCGATAGAATGTACTACCGCGTGATACTATGTAAGTGAAACAAATTGTGTTATTTTATATAAGTGAAACAATTAATGTGTATTTTATATTTTTTATAAATAAAACCTCTTTAATTCATACATTTTGTTTTATTGCATGAAAAGATACAAAAAATCCAATACTAACCTTGTTATGAAACAATAAAATCCATATACCTTTGCACATAAAACGTATTAAAAAACTCATTTGCTCATTTTGCTAGGACAAGTTAATGCAATCTAGTACACTTTAATTAATATCAATTCAGCTGTTGCACTTAAAGACTATATATTTATTGCACATATCTTAAATTACTCTATGGGTCATGAATAGTATTTGACCACATTTAATAAAAAATTATGTGCAGCACCAATACAGAGCAATAACCTTGCCCTTTGCCCAATTCTATAAGTGATTGCACTTAAATATTAGGTGCATTGTTTTTTGAGTGTACGCTAGCGAATTAATTTAAAAAAAAATCTTGTTTCAGCTTGTGAATCTTAATCCATCAACTTGCATCGTGCTACATATGTGTGCAGTAAATCTTTAACATCTTCTTTCTATCTACTAAGCGTGCGCACATCGCACGAAAGCAAAACAAAAAAAAATCCTGCATCTGAGATGGAAGAATCCAGGTTGAAAAAAGAAGAAGACACTGAGTGGTGATAAATCTGACAGCTCCCATGTTAAAGTATAGGACGAACGTTTTAAAATGCTTATAAAAAATTAACATGAAATTCTAATTTAAAGCGGTTTGTTGTATGATGTAAGAAAACTCCAAATCTACTCAATAAAGACATTTTCAGCAAAATAAAAAATAAATCGAAATAATGCCCCTATTTTGCAGTTTCGGATTTTTCTTACATCATACAACAAACCGCTTTTAATTAAAATTTCATTTGAATTTATTAGAAGCATTTTAAAACGTTTGTCCTATACTTTAACATGGGAGCTGTCAAATTTATCACCACTCCGTGTCTTCTTCTTTTTTCAACTTGGATTCTTCTATAGAGTCGCGCCCCCTGGTTTTTTCGTGTTCTTCGGATGTTATTTACCCGGAAATAAAAAAAAACAACTACACACTCAGATTAATTTACAGAAATCTGTAAAACTTTACCGAATTCTTAACAGCTGAACGTTCGGTAATCCGATTTTACGGATTTCGGTTAAATTTTACTGAAATCCGGTAAATTTTTTACAGATATCCGTAAAATTTCACCAAAAACCGTAAAATCGGATTACCGAACGTTCAGCTGTTGAGAGTTCGGTAAAACCATAGACTAACTCTAAGTCCAGTAGGTCCAGAACAAATGCGATTTTTTTTTGGCTCAGTCAGTACTAGCACATCGGTCCCAAGCTCGGTCCCGAGCTTAATAATGCGCCTCTCATAATGAACTCACACGAACACACTCTCAAATATTCTGTCAAAATAACACAGCAAATCAAAACAAAGGCGCAAAAATGTACAGCACAGTGCTGACTTCAAGATGTACTTCGGAGCAAGGGGTTGTACAACAGTGATTCAATTTCAAATCGCTAGTTGCATATTGATTGTTGGTAATAGCATAGACTAACTCTAAGACCAGTAGGTCCCATACAAAAACGATTTTTTTCTTGGCTCAGTCAGTACTAGAACATCGTCCCAAGCTCGGTCCCAAGCTCAATAATGCACCCCTTATAATGAACTCACATGAACACACTCTCAAATACTCTGTCAAAATAACACAGCAAATCAAAACAAAGGCGCAAATATGTATAACAAGGTGCTGGCTTCAAGGTGTAATTCGGACCAAGGGGTTCTACAACAGTGAACCAATTTCAAATCGCTAGTTACATATTGATTGTTGGTAATAGCATGCATATATACACACTCAATTTACTTCGGCAAAATTTCCAACAGCCGATCAACTCGGCAGTCACTTTTGCTGATATTTCTGTAAAATTTTCGTTTGTTAGCTGATTTTCGGCAAAGTTTCCATTTGTTAGCTGAATCTCGGTAATTTATTCGACGAGTCTTAGTCAACTGAAATGCCGAAACAATCGGCTGTTGGATACTCGGCGAAAAAAACTAAGTGTGTACGGTATATGCATTACGTCTAGTGCATTATTGAAGTTGGATTAAAGCTGAAAAGGGCCCCACTAAGATCGAACTAAAGCTATATCTTTTGTAATGCCATAAGACATTGCTAAAGTAGCATTATTGCATTGGTAATGCATCACTACATTCTTAAGCTAATCTAACGCTTCATTACTTGACAACTGTTGAATTGATGCGATCCCGCATTACCGATGTTGATTTTGGGTTGAATAAGTGCAATAATATAATGCTTGTGGCAAGGGTAATTCGCTTAAAACAGTGTGCTAGCCACAATGTCACTTCAATATTCAGTTCATACCACATTTGTGGCACACTGAGGAACACTTTTGACAATTGGCAGAAAAAAAACAGCAACCAATCCACGTAAATTATGAAGGTGAGCTTTACGATTCTTCGCATATTTCATGGAATATCGGCTGATCGGAATGCAGAACTAGTTAGTAGATCACATTCATCAACATTTTCTGACTCTAATCAACTGCAGAAAAATCAAATAGTGAACAACTCAGTTACATTATTTCATCCTTCTACTGTCGTTAGGTACATGGAAGAAGTACGCAAGAATCAAACACTTCTTCAACCACTTGAACAACGTTCTATCCACTATTAACCGCTTTCTTAACATGGATAGCCCGCTTTCCCATTTACAAATTTATAATTTATCTCCTCAAAATCCCAGAAGTGACCCGCTTTAGTGCCACACTGATTGTTTTCTGTATTGTTGATTGGTTGTAGACACCAAAACAAATGCCTGGTTGTCAAGAACAGCAAAAATTAAAATTTGAAGTGTCAACACATCGGCACCTTACAGGAACACGCAACGCTTATAGATACACTAAAAAAAATAGCACAGAAGAAAAGTTTGCTGAGCGACTCACCCCTTGGCTTGGGGTTACTTGTGCAGTTCCTCTGATTATCAACAAGTTAGAAATAGATCCCCTCTCTGAACAGCTGACTCCGGATCAAAAAGAGTACACTGAATGTAATTCTGAATCGCCGGCTCTGGAAACATCGGATCCCGAAGACCTATCGGAGAACCACCAAGGGTAAGTCGCTTAGAACAGTGTGCCAGTCACAATGTCTTACTTCAATTTTCAATCCATAACACATGTGTGGCACACTGAGGAACACTTTTGACAGTAGACCTTTCAGAAGAAAAAACAGCAACCTTGCCAATATGCGTTGTTGTTGGTGACAATTTTTTTCACTCTGTTTATTTCGTCACGTCAATCTAGCGAAAGTTTTGTATGTTGAATTCGAACTGCAAATCTTATGGAAAACTAATCCACGTAAATCGTGAAGGTGAGCAGTACGATTCTTTGCATATTTCGTTTGACTCTAGATCGAGTAGCACTGTGAGTTGCGTTGGATTTTTGACTAACCAAATTCGACCACACGAACTGCTTTTGTTACCTTTATTGTGTATCGATCAGCCCTGAAAATTTTACCTTCACCTCTAAAAAACTGCAAAAAATCAAATAGCGAACAACTCAGTTACATTCTTTCATCCTTACATTGACGTTTGGTGCACGGGAGAAGTACCCAAGTAACCACGAGGCTGTAATAGCATGCATATATAGGGCATATGTATTACGTCTACTGCATCATTGAAGTTGGATTAAAGCTGAAAAGGGCCCCACTAAGATCGAACTAATGCTATATCTTTTGTAATGCCATAAGACATTGCTAAAGTAGCATTATTGCATTGGTAATGCATCACTACATTCTTAAGCTAATCTAACGCTTCATTACTTGACAACTGTTGAATTGATGCGATCCTGCATTACCGATGTTGATTTTGGGTTAAATAAGTGCAATGATATAATGCTTGTGGTTACTTGGGTACGCTATAGGCAAGAATCAAACAGTTCTGCACCCACTTGAGCAAAGTCCTTTCCACTATTAACCGCTTTCTTAACTTAGAAAGACTGGTTTCTTATTTAGAAATTCATAATTTATGTCCTCAACATCCTAGAAACGACCCGCTTTAGGGCACTTCTGCTTATTTTCTGTATTGTTTGTTTCTTGTAGAAACCAAAACAAATGCCTGGTTGCCAGGAACAGCAGAAATAAAAATTCGGACTGTCAACACTTCGGCACCTTACAGGAACACGCAACGCTTGAAGGCACACTGAATAAAAATAGCACAGGAGAAAAGTGTGCTGAGCGACTCACCCCTTGAGAACCACTCATCCCCGAAGATACAACCGGCAGATCCCGCCCAGGACGTCCACGGAGAAAAAAATAAAGTCATATCAATAATATTCCGGTCCCGATCAAGCATATTTGTGCATTGACTTTTATATAATACTTTTTTGAGATTGTTTCACGCATAATACAATAGATCGAAGAATAAAGGAAGCTTCAATTAAACATAATTGATGATCTAATTAGAGCATGAAATAGGGTTGAATCAACCATATTATGCTAACATCAACAATATTCATTGTTGATGATTTGACAGCTCCACTGACGAAAAAAATCTTAAGAAGTTCATTAAAAAACCTTATGAAATTTAGCCACAAGGAATCGGTTTGAAATTCATACTTATACCTTATGAACGCGAATGCGATGTTTGCTGTCTTCATTACCAGCGATGTTTTAGATATGATAATTACATGAGTTTCATTACACGGCCTTATGAAACACATTATTATTGATTATGTTAACTGAACGTGTGCGTTATGCATTTTAAAATTAATTTTTAGGTAAAATTTTCATTTTATTTTCAGAAGGTTACTTGATTTTTAAAAATAAATAAATTAGTGAGGCCAACAAATGTTTATTTGTATAGAAAAAGTACCTTCTTACAATCAATGCATGTAACATTGGAATAATCAAATGGAATTTTAATGGCCGATTTCTCCAGAATCAACGAAAAAAATCCTAACGTAATAATGAAGTCCAAGTGCTTCGATATACTGCATGTCCGTCGTTCAGAAAAAGTTTTGTTGATGCTAACAAACATGGTGGTCTCTGTAGGGATAAAAAAAACACTTAGATAACAACCGGGTTGGAAAATGAATTAACCTTGATTATTTTAACGGTACTAGCAAAAGCATTGCTAACAAGTAGTTCAGGCTTTCTTTATTACATTTTCTTATAAGATGGTTACCTTAGATGGGCATAGGTATAAGATCCACCACTTTGGATAGATGTTGGTGATTAAAATTAGCGTAAATAGGCTTACCTCGTGTGATTATTTTTTGAAGATGATCCCAACATCCATTCCACAACATTCCTTGGTGCGCCATTGTTGTTGGTTTACTAAATTATCTTATGGTTTTTTTCATCCACAGGATGAATATGAAAATCATAAGGTACTTTTGTGGAAATGATACTCATAGAAAAATCATTATGAGTAAGTAAGAAAGTCATAAGAGTCCTTATGATTAACATTATAATCTTATGAAGTCTAAACAACCAGCATTTCCGATACTTCATAAGGCGTAATTTATGAAATTTAATAGTTTTTTTTCAGCAGTGTCTGATTCTCCTGATAAATTCAATAATGTTTATGTTTAATTTGACCTTATTTTGAGGGTTGAACTAATGGTATCGGATGGTTGGTTTAAGCATACACAGAGATTCGTTCAAATGATGTTATGGTTGGTTCCAAAAATCAAAAACATTGTTAAATTTACGATAAAAGTTCCTATAATGGTGGTATTTTAGTGCAATATGTTCTAATTGGAACATTTTGCACTAAAATACCACCATTATAGGAACGTTTACTCAATTAGCACATATTCTTTGGATATTACGAAATTAAACAACATATAACAATGTTTGAAAATTGGAAATATCATTCTTATCAACATGCGACCCTAGGAGCGGACAGCAAATTCGACTTCTTCACGCTCGATTAATTGTAGCGCATCAATGTCGTACCCGTTAGCTGAAATCAAAATTCATTAAAACTACTTTAAAGAATAGTTACAATTTGCTTACATACCTACAAACTCTTCGATGCCCGCCGCGGATAATCCAAACGATTTCAATAATTCTACCACTTCTTCGTCAACATAAAACTCTTTAACCAGGTCGTCATCCAAGTCAACCGAGTGATCTGCCTCCGCCATGATATTTTTTTTTCCTTCGCTTTGTCGTTGAGTGCGGATGGCTGCCACGAGGCTCGGTAGAGCTGCTGTATGCCCTATTTAACCTTCCAGTATGAGTGATTCAACAATAAACACGGATTCAAATAATGACATGTATGCTTGATTTAAGCATTTAATGGTTGATGTTCAATAACGTTGATTCAAATGAAATATATGCTTGATGTAAACATCAAATCATTTTCAAACAATCATTTAAATTAACTATGTCAAGAATATCTTCAAAGCTTGGGATAACTATGGCAAAAGTTATATCAATCATGCATCATTTCTGTCCGTGTCATTGTAGTCTTAAGGCCTTAAGGTCTTAATTTTGTTATATTACCTTAATTTTGTAATATTACCAAGCGGAATTTTGACAATTGATCTACATGGAACAAAACGTAACTTTCGCTGACGGAATAATCGAGCGGAATATTTTTCCGAAAGTAAAAGTGACAGCTCCTATTAGTCTCCGTGGAAACCTTACAAATTTTAATTTTATTTTTCGTTCTTGTCAGGTGAATACTGCTGCTGAAATTTCTTTTCAATTCTTTACTTTTCCGTTTCAGTAAACGGAATTTAACATGGGTTTGGGATCAAAAGAGGATTTTTTTTTCGAACACGATACCGACCTTTAGCAGCCGGTCTCGACTCCGTTCCCGAGACCGTTTCTGTTCATTAAGACGTAGAAGTCGCAGCCGCCGCACCCGTTAAGACATTAGAAATCTAAAGCTTTTAATGAATGATAAAATTATCTGTTCCGTTAAACTTTCTAATGACTTTTAATTCAGAAACGTTTTCATGTTGATCATTTCCGGGAAAGTGGGATTCTGCATTTTTGTTTGATTTTCGTTTGAGGGAAAAGAAATTGTATTTATTTTTTCTATCTTCAGTTCATACACCTGGCGATTTTGAAGATTTTTAAGTATTAAATGCTCCAACTTTTGTGCATACGTTTTGATTGGGTTCTATAATCTATATCTAACCTAAAAAATGAAACTTGCATATTCAAAATAGTGAGGCAATGGCTACATTTAGAAGACCCGTCCCGCATCCCCTTAATCTCACATTTCTTTCAAGTTTCGAGGTATACTGGAAGACCTTTGAATGCAATTTGGCAACGCTGATTGCGCAGGGCGCTGTCGCCATCGAATCTTCACTGGGCCGAAACCAAGCCATTGAAATCGTCAATAATGTCAAAAGATGAGAAAGCTGGCTGAAAAGTGAAAAAGAATTGTTTGCAATTGTTTTTCCTGAAAATTGTGTGAAAAATGTAATCGTGAATCAACGTAAGTGTTCGACAACAGCGAGTAATTGTGCAATGTTTCTTGGAACTATGGATTTAACGTGAAACGAATAGGTGTAGTGAAGTGAGAGCTGCGGGAAGACGAAAACAAAACAAAATGGATCCCAGTAATGATTACGATTTGACCAGGATCTGCCGCTCCTGCCGAAAGGAGGACAGACAGTCGCAGGACATTTTCGATTCATTGGGCAGTAATGGGATCCCATTACGGGACATAATAGCTAGCTGTATCCAGAAACAGGTAGATATGGGCGGACAGTGGTCGTTGTGAGTTCGATAATGTTTTTTGTTTTGTTTTAGATGAACGAAAATGATGGAATGCCTAGTCGGTTCTGTAGGAAATGTGTGTCGGATGTTACGGCAGCGTATGAGTTCCGAAAGCGCTACGAGGAGAGTGATTCACTGCTGCGGGAGTACATTTCCCGTCGAAAGGTCAAGCCTGCCGATGAACGAGATGTTCTTGAAGCAGGCGTGGCAGTGAAGGTGGAGATGATTGATATTAAGCAGGAGTTCGGCCTTGGGGAGTTGGATCCGCTGCAGGAGCAAAGTGAACAACAACCTGCTCCACCGGTGCATGCGATTGCCGTGTTGACGGTGGAAGATGATGGTGAATATATGGAGGCAGATGTTGATCCGACTGGGTACGATGATTTCAGTGATCGTGACATGGCCTGCAGCGATGACAGTAACTCGGATGATGAGGAGGACAGCAAGCCCAAATTTGATGCAATATCTGAAGAAGGTAAAGCTGAGATGGAGAAATTGCTAGCAGATTTGCCACCGGACACAGGTGCGTCCGTTAATTGTCCAGTTTGTTCGAAGGAATTTGCAAAGAAGTATCATTTGACACGCCATATGCGGTGTCATTTGAGCAGTCCGGAATTTATCTGTGAACTGTGCAACACTGGTTTCACACGTCGAGAGCATCTCTATCGGCACATGAAGACCCACGATCCCGCTGAGAAGAAACTGGAATGTCCGAAGTGTCACAAGAAGTTTGTTCGAAGGGATCACATCCGGGCCCATTTAAAGACGCACACATTGACACCGTTAGCAATCGAGGAAGTAATGCAGTCGTTCCCAATAGAAGCACCTGATCGGAAACAATCGGAAAAGGGCGATAAAGAGGATGAGTATGTTCCGATAGCTCCAAAAGATTGTCATATTTGCGGGAAAAAGTTCCTCAGAGCCTTCCGCCTCAAACAGCACCTGCTGAGTCACGAAGCAGACATCCAGTGTGAACATTGCGACAAAAAGTTCCCGGCGGTGTCCTATCAGGAATATAAGACTCACATGGAGACCGATCACCCGGGGATGGATCTTTTACCCGAGAAGTAAGAGTTCTTTTAATTTGATTACCTAGATATTTATTTATTGCATGTTATTTTGAGCAGGAAAGTGGAAGTTGAAGAGTCCTACAGGCCATTTAGCTGCGATTTGTGTGATAAGACGTTTATTCGCAAGACTCACCTGAATCGTCATATGACCTTGCACGATTCGACCAAACAGTTCGAGTGCAATGTTTGCCATAAGAAGTTCAACCGAAAGGATAACCTGCAGGCCCATTTGAAGATGCATGTCAAGGATGGTGTGCTGATGGAATCCCAACTGCAGCAGATAGTGGAGGAAAAGGAACGGGAAGTGAAGCGCTCTGCCGAAAATAGAGATGCCGGCGACGATGAAGATGACGAAGAGGGCGATATCAAGGAAGACATATTCAAAAAACCAGAACTGGCCGAATCGATGAAGCAGAAGCAGTGTCCGTTCTGCAGTCGAACTTTTGGTCGATTCTACCATCTGAAACGACACATGAAATTACATGGAGTTGGAGTAGAGTAAGTAGAATGGAGTAGAATTCTTGTGAGTGGAATGATTATGAGAAGGGGGATTTGTTTTTGCAGTGAAAACGAGAAAAGCAAGGAGGATTCTGCAGATGAGGTTGACGATAAAATGAGAGCCATTTGCCGTATCTGTGATGCCACGTTCGACAAAATAGCGCAGCTCAGGAATCATTTGCGAGATCACATGAATCCCGAAAGCTTTACCGAGGTGAACATCCGTACTAAGCCGTATCTCTTCGAGGAAGGATACATCGTTGAAAATTACGTTGACTATTTGGTGCAGAAGATTTGCGCCTGGAATGTGAATCGTCTGTACATGATAATTGAACCGGACGGGGAAGAATTGAGTCTCAGCGATTCGGACTCGGAACCGGAGGATGGCGGTATACCGACGGAGGGGAGCATTCGTCGTAAGCATACCTGTGTTGTGTGCAATCAGAGTTTTCCGCGTATAAAGCAGATATTGGAGCATGCACAAAGTCAACATCAAACGGAGCAAATGCTAAGCTGCATGCACTGTTCACGAGGATTCCCGAGCAACGAATTGCTGGTTCGTCATCTGAAGCTGCAGTGCGAAAATCAGCATAAGAAATTTTTCTGCAGTTTTTGCAACGAACGATTCATGTGGCAGAACAGTCTCAGTAAGCACACTAAGCAGAAGCACGACCAAAAGGAGAGCAAGTTCTTTTGCGATGTGTGTCACCGTGGCTTCGCTCGGAACGAACATCTACAGCGTCACTATCGCGTACACGATCCGGCAGAGAAGAAGTTCGAATGTCCTTATTGCCAGAAGAAGTTCAACCGGAAAGATAACCTTCGGTCGCACATCAAGATCCACACGCGGGGTCCGGACGACGTCAAGGAGCCAACCCATCTGTGTGTGCTTTGTGGTAAGAGTTTTACAACTTCGTTCAACTATACCGTGCACATGCGGAGACATACCGGAGAGCGACCGTACAAGTGTGACATTTGTGGAAAGGTATTGTTTTCCGTTTATTTTGAATAGCGAAAGTTTCTATTGTGGATTATTGCTCTTTGTAGGGATTCCCTCGAACACTGGATATGCAGAGTCACCGGAGGACTCACACCGGAGAAAAGCCATTTAGTTGTGAAGTATGCGGAAAAAGTGAGTTATCAGATTTGATTACCTAAACCAAAATAACCCAAATCATGCCTTCTCCGCTTTTAGGTTTTTCAAGATCTTGTCGACTTGTTCTCCATCGGAGAGTACACACTGGAGAAAAGTAATTGACTAACCCATTCTATCGTCAAAACGCAACTGAATTTGATTCTCTTTTTTTTCATGCAGGCCATACAAATGCACCTATTGTGATCGTGCATTTGCTCAGCCGAACGATCTGACACTGCACATACGGCGCCACACGGGCGAAAAACCCTATGTGTGTGGTATCTGCAATGAACGCTTTATCCAGGGTACGGCTTTGCGGGCGCATCAACGCACCACCGGACACTACGAGGAACGCAAGTACGAGCGGTACACGCTGGCGTCGCAATAGAAGGTTGACCCAACACGGCGTTGCATTTAAATTAATCCACATTAACTTATACCTACTATGCATGATTGGCTAAAGTATTCAATTCAAAGGGCAAAATATATCGCATATTGCAGGCACCTAGAGCAAAAGTGTTATATTTATGTATACACTCCGAAAAATCTTCACGTCCCAATTACACGAAAAATCATGTAACAGATCTTTATTTAGAAAATCTCAAAGGTTACGTTACGTTAATATGATTTGCTTGCATTACACGTCATGCTCTCGCAGAATTCAGATGAACTCGACTGTATTAGGTCATTGCACGATGGCATCATCAATGCAGTTTCGACAGTTCAGGAAGCTTGTTTGTGCGGACTTAGAATATTTTCAGTAAGATTGGTTTGCGATTGTGTGCTCTAAACTTATTACGATTGAAGTGAAATAGCCGGGAAACAGATACCAGTGATATGTGTACATCTGAATCGAACTGGAAAACGATTAGTACAGAATCTGCAAAATGACATTGAAAATTTTATGGTATTATTGCAAATGAAAATAGTTGATTCAACATTTCCTATAACGTCGAAATAGACTTTGTAACCATGACCATACACGGAGAAAAAGGTATAATTCAATCAATAATATTTCATCCAAAATCAACTATATTTTTGCATTGATTTTTCGATAACCCATGTACATGATTCAACTATACAATGGTTATGTCGAAAAAAGATATTGTTGACATTTCGACAGTTGGCTTACAGTGCCAGTAAATTCAACCAAGGTTATTAGGCTTATTGACGTTTAATCACCTTTCCCTTTCTAGCACATGCAGAGGAATGATGGTTTGTTTTCCTCCAAAAGATTTTCCTTCCTATTTGCTCTCCTTTGTTTTAAATGGCGCTGTAGTGTGCGTGCGTTCAAGGCCACTTAGCCTAATAGTTGAACCAACTCAATAATTTATTTTTGAATGTATGCACGACCTCCCTCTCGCGGGTAAAATTTTTCACCTTGTCGATGGTGTGAGGGATTATCTCATGCTATAAACATGCATGTGAGAATTTGATCAGTATACTATAGTATACTATAGTGAAAGTATCACATATGAGCCTGTGCACGCTATAAAAAACTTGACTTTTACTGTGAGCCATGTTTTCAAGCGTTCTGTGAGAGTGAGTGAGACAACACCAAAACACGGCTCACAGTAAAAGTCAAAAAGACAAAACAATTATAGCAGCGTGCACAGGCTCATGCTTATTATTGTTTCACCCCCACGTCGTAGAACGTTTATATAAAGGCACTAGCATCAGATATGATACTGCACGGCAAGCGGCAAAGCCCGATCTGAGTAAAGGCCGAGCTACAATGGGGAGCGCAACGGCGCGTTGCGGCAGCATTTGGCAGTTAATCAATATATTTTATGTCAAAAACTGTCGCAAGGCGCCGTTGCGCTCCCCATTGTAGCTGGGCTTTAAGCGTGCTTGCCGGAAAGAAAACAGACTACATTCAAGCCGATTCTATTTGGACACATCGAAGTCATTTGCGAGGTCATTTGCAACAACTGTCAAACTTGCCGTTTGCCGTTCCGTTTCCGTTATCATTATGTGTGCACGGTTAAGGCCGGTTTCTTCACCCTCGCTTAAATTGTAAACCAGGTTTACCCATACACTGACGAAAAAAATCTTAAGAAGTTCATTCAAAAACCTTATGAAATTTAGCCACAAGGAATCGGTTTGAATTTCATACTTTTACCTTATGAATGCGAATGCGATGTTTTTTGTCTTATGCCTGGGACAGACATACAACGCTGACCGTTGTACGAACTGTCAAATACTTTAATCCAGTACCAAAAAACACGTACTAGACTAAAGGAGTACAACGCTGTAGGTTGTATGTCTGTCCCAGGCCTTAATTACCGGCTATGTTTTTTTTAAGATATGATAACTATATGAGTTTCATAACACAGCCTTATGAAACACATTATTGTTGATTATAATAACTGAACGTGTCCGTTATGCATTTAAAATGGATTTTCAAGTACAATTTTCACTTTCATGTACATTATTTTTAGGAAGATGGGTTTATTTATTGGAATAATTAAATTAATGAGACATCTTTATTTGAAAATAAAAGGCATCTTTTTACAATCCTTGAAATATTGAAATTCTCCAGTACGGGTGTTCATAATGATGTTGCTACCCACAGCATTTAACACATCAATCGACTCCATTTTGCAGATCTCCCACGGATGAGCTACGAAACTGTACGGCACATTTCCGGACAACACCGACTGGTAGAATCTCCACATATGTTGCAATCTGCATATCATTTACTCATCGGATGCATCTCGTGCAGTGAATGCATCGGGTCATGATGGTCTTAACCAACGGGCCAATGTCCTTATCTTCGACGCACGCTATCCGCTGTTCCGATATCGGTGAACTGTGAACGATCCGACTCGAAAGCCATAGCCTGATCCTGCAGATCGCATTCACCAGCCTGGTCGCAAATCGGACAATCCAACGGATGACTCATGAGCAAGAACTCCTTCACACCTTTGCGAGCCTTACGAGTCATTTCCGCTGGTCTTTATTCACCGTTCCTTCATAGCCGACATGGCGCAAGCGGCTACCGGTTTGCGAGACTTCCACTTCCACCAAGCACATACGACAGTTACCGGCTACGGCCAATCTTCACCTGCAGCACCGTGAACCTACACCTACCAACACATCATCTACAAACACCTCAATCTGTTCGGGGGCCTTGGCCGGAGTCGTCGTCGAAAAAAACGCCTCGAGAAAACCGGATTGAAAAATGAATCAAGTTTGGTATATTTGAACGTAACAGCAAAATCATTGCCAAGAAGCAATATGATAAAAATTCGCGTAAATAGGCTTACCTCGTATGCCAAATTATATTTTAAAGATGATCTGGAACATCCATTCCACAACATTTCTTGGTTCGCCATTGTTGTTGATTTATTAAATTGCCTTATAGTTTTTTTCTGATAAGAAACACATAGAAATAAAATTATGAGTAAGTAAGCAAGTTGTAAGAGTCCTTATGAATGACATAATAATCTTATGAAGTCTAAACAACCTGCATTTGTGATACTTCATAAGGCGTAATTTATGATTATCAAATTTTTTTTTCATCAGTGTATTTATTTATAGAAAGCGGTATATATTTGGTGAAATTATCAATTTAAAAAAAATGAATTACGGCAACTGGTTGAGACAAAGTAAGTGTAAATATTTGGTTAAGCTACCATATATATTAATTATTTAAACTATCGTAGGTATTACAGTTTCTGGGATTCGAAGCGGTGGAATTTATTGAATCGATCTCAACATGGATAAAAACAACCATAACAAGTGTATTTGAAAATTTAATTTTTTTTTTTGCCATAGCGATTTACAAATACTAATCTAATCGATATGCTTATAAACTTTAAGAGGTAGTTTCAATAAAAATTATAAAGAAATTCGTATGCAATTCGTATTCGTTGATGCAAAAGTTTCAATAACGTTTATATGACGGCACATGGTATTTATCATAATGAGGGATGGAAATCATAAACTTGACACATACTTTTTATAAAGAAGGAAAAATGGTACTCATCAAAATGAGGGATAAAAATCATAAGCTTGACACATACTTTCTATATGAAAGGAAATATGGTATTCATTATAGTGAGGGATTGTTTTTATTGGAACTTCCTCTTAAAGTTTATTAGCATATCGATTAGCTATTATTTGTAAATCGTTATGGCAAAAATTTATTAGATTTTCAAATACATTTGTTATGATTATCTTTATCCGTGTAGATGTCAGTAATATGATTTGAACAGAAATATTAAGACATTTTCTATCCAGAATTTTACGATACTAATGGCCGGCTCGGTTTAGCTTGGTTTCTGTTCGGGAGCAAGTGATTTGACGTTTGGCTTAGGCCGTTTGACAGAGAATCGATCAAATTTTGTCGATTATCTGTCAAACGACCTTCACCAAACCTCGAATCGCTTGCTCCTCACCAGAAACCGAGTTCAGCCGAGATGGCGATGAGGACACGTAAAATGCTGGATTGTCATTCATGTCGGTTTGTCGGTGCTATGATCATGGTCAAAACGACCATTAAAAATAGTTGATTTAACATTTACCATTATGTCGGAATAGTCCTTGTTACCATGATCATAGTCAAGAATGCCATGAACGTGATGAATTCGTCAATTTTCATGGTTATTGTAACCATTATATGCAATAGTCATCTTGGCCATGAATTATTTGTCGGTATAACCAACAATCAATATGCAACTAGCGATTTGAAATTGGTTCACTGTTGTAGAACCTCTTGGTCCGAAATACACCTTGAAGTCAGCACCTTGCTGTACATATTTGCGCCTTTGTTTTAATTTGCTGTGTTATTTTGACAGAATATTTGAGAGTGTGTTCGTGTGAGTTCATTATGAGGGGCGCATTATTAAGCTTAGGACCGAGCTTGGGACCGATGTGCTAGTACTGACTGAGCCAAGAAAAAAATCGTTTTTGTATGGGACCTACACTGAACCAAATAATCTTACGAATTTCATAAGGTTCAACTTATGAACGATGCTTTGGAATTTCATAAGGCTGAATTATGAATGGATTTGATTCCACTCGACGTTGTTCTCATACGCCTTTAAGCTTTCCATATCCAAGTGTTGATATATGCTAGTGGGCAAGTCACTGGACCCATATCCTCAACGTCCAAGGTTCGAATCCAGGTTGCTCCATATTTGTATTTTTTCAGCATCATTATATTTCATAAGATATTTTTATGAGATTCATACTGGTTTCTTATAGCAAATAATCATAAAGGAACCTTATGAATATCGAAAGTTTATTGTACTGGTCTTAGAGTTTCAGCGAAATAAACTTTCGATATTCATAAGATTGCATTATGATTATTTGCTTTAAGAAATCAGTATGAGTTTCATAACTTTACCTTATGAAATATAATGATGTTGCAAAAATAAAAATTTTCAGCAACCGGGATTCGAACCTTGAACGTGGGGGTTATGGGTCCAGTAACTTGCCCACTAGTATATATCTTCACTTGAAAACAGAAATGCTTAAAGGCGTACAAGAACAACGTCGTGTGAAACAAAATCCGTTCATAAGGCAACCTTATGAAATTCAAAAGCATCGTTCATAAGTTGAACCTTATGAAATTCCTAAGATTATTTGGCTGAGTGTATGGTATAACGATAGAATTTTTCTCAGAGTTCTTTGAAGTCATAATTTGAGATTTACCGTGTACTTCAGCCTATAGTCACTAGATTCACAGTCTAGACAAGACAACGACTGGAGCAAATTCGAAACTGTCAGTTGACGGCAGCCAATCGAGTACACTATCTCAGAATATTTTACATGTTGAGCGGCCTAATTATTTAGCCGATTTGTAAACAATGACTGTTCGATAATCGATTTCTCCTGAATCTGTAAATCACTTCACGAAATCCGATAAGCAGCATTTAGTCAGAACGAATGTTAGTTCTACCATATGGAGTAGCATGGATATACTGTAGGATTCTCGTAAGTTGTGTAGAAACTGAACGTTGTGTTACAAATGACTTTTAGGCAGCTTAACAGAATTAGCTTCGGTGATTCTTGATTGAACTTCAACAGCTGAACAGTTCAGTAATCGGCTTTAACGTGTATCCGTAAGATTTGACAGTTCTGGTGATTTACATCACCGGACTTCCGTAAACGTTCACAGACAAGTAAATGGATTACTCGAACGTTCAGCTGCTGAAAGCTCGCAAAAATGTACCGAATACTGTAAATTATTCGGTAAATGTGGATTACCGAAATTTCGGTATTGTTGGAATGAAGGGAAAAACGTTAATAACTTATTTTTGTACGGTCTTTTTACCGAAATTACTTGCAGGTCAATGAGTGCATTTTTAACCAATTTTATGTAAAATATAACGATAATATTTCGGTAAATTATATACGCAAAAAAAAGCTGCAGTAGAAACTACCATTTCGAGGGTTAAATTAAGCGCAATCACCCACAATTTTCAGCTGACAATAAATGCGTTTGATTTTACCATGCCTGCGATTAGATCAACCATGTTGCGGTTGATATCAATATGAGGTTTGTCAAATATACCAAAAACGTTGAAGGTTCTACCATAAACGTAGTAAATTTGACTGAAATTTCATGGTAATTTTAAAGATAGGCGTAGTCGGGTAAAATGGTAGTTTTTACTACAAGATTTCTTTGTGTGTACCGATACTTAAGGTTTCCTAATTTTCGGTGGAATTAAAACCTTATTTTCGGTAATCTTATCTTACCGTGAAGAGCAGACGATTGTTTTTTGTAATCGAATGCGCAGGGTATGCTCGCAAGCATCACTGCGAACGTCAAAAATAGTCTCCAAATCTCTACACACGGTGGCGAACCTCGAACGAACGTGTCAGCGATGAAACCTTCTACTCGTTCATTACTTCTACGTACGCTGAAGGAAGCGAATTGTCTTTGCTTTGGTGAGTTGAAATTCGTCAATTTATTGCACTAAAAATCTCATTTTGATGTTTTGAAAACAATTTTTAAAACTCACTCGTTGCGTAGAGTTTGAAATTAGTTAGATTGTTCTGCGTTCTTGAGATAAATTGGATTTGCTAGTTGCTTATTGGCTTGCACGTGTTTTCACTCATTCAAAATGGTGGAAAAAGTGCCGAATATATTCCGAATTAATGGTTAATTGCAACTAACTTATAATTATTTTCTTTCCGTTCCAGTTCTTAAATTTCTTCTAGAAGTCCCTATTTAGCACGCAAGATGGGTAGGGAGGACAAAGTAAGCTGGAAAGCTGGTTATTTCGTAAAGATCGTGGTAAGTATCGGGAATTGGGAGTTTTATATTAGGAAGGAGTTTCTAGCATATTTATGATGAAAACTTGCAAAGTATTTGAATATTCGGCTTCCTCGCTTGAATAAAGCTGAACCCAGGAAGTGTTCGGTATTTGAAAGTGGTTATACAAATCCTCAAGTCTGAATTCATTGCTAGTGCTAACCTAACCTCAATTCTTAATGATTTCCCGCACTAATGCGCTTTCGTTTATTTTTGTAGCAACTACTCGATGAGTACCCCAAGTGCTTCATCGTCGGTGCCGACAACGTCGGATCGCGCCAGATGCAGACCATCCGTATCTCGCTGCGTGGTTCGGCCGTCGTCCTGATGGGTAAGAACACCATGATGCGCAAGGCCATCCGTGGTCATCTTGAGCAGAACTCGCACCTTGAGAAGCTACTGCCACACATCAGGGGCAATGTTGGCTTTGTGTTCACCAAGGGTGATCTGGTCGATGTTCGCGACAAGCTGATGGAAAGTAAGGTTCGTGCCCCGGCTCGTGCTGGTGCCATCGCTCCACTGGAAGTCGTTATTCCGGCCCAGAACACCGGTCTTGGCCCCGAGAAGACTTCTTTCTTCCAGGCTCTGTCCATCCCGACCAAGATTTCCAAGGGTACAATTGAAATCATCAACGATGTGCCCATTCTGAAGCCAGGTGACAAAGTTGGTGCATCCGAGGCCACCCTTCTCAACATGTTGAACATCTCTCCGTTCTCGTACGGTCTGCAAATCGAGCAGGTGTACGATTCGGGTTCGATCTTCTCCCCGGAAATTCTGGACATCAAGCCGGAAGATCTCCGTGCCAAGTTCCAGGCTGGAGTCGCCAACTTGGCTGCCGTTTCGCTCGAGATTGGATATCCAACATTGGCTTCCGTGCCACACAGCATCGCCAACGGATTCCGCAACCTGCTGGCCATCGCTGCTGTCACCGAGGTTGAATTCAAGGAAGCCGAAACTGTCAAGGAGTTCATCAAGGACCCGAGCAAGTTTGCTGCCGTTGCTGCCCCAACTGCTTCGGCTGCTGCTGCTGCCCCGGCCGCCGCTGCCAAGGAGGAAAAGAAGGAAGAGTCGGAATCCGAGGACGACGACATGGGCTTCGGTTTGTTCGATTAAGTTCGTCATACTCGAAACGAGTCAGTTGCGCTGCACCGCATCCTTTACTAATATCTACTTCGGCGGGCGAATGTTCACGTCTTTTTGCTAAGGGGCTCGTATCTACTCGTCCGGGGTGGAAACGACAAATCGACCCTCATGGTGATGTACGGGCCTGTGTGAACTATATGCGCCTCCAGACTACATATTGAGGATGTGCAGGATCTGATAGTAAGAACAAAAGTATTTTTCAATAAAATACGCCCAAAAATGTAACTGCCCGAGCGTTTTTCTTACTTGAGTAATATCACGTCTTGTATACATGTTGGAAAGGAAGCATAAGTTTCAGCGTTATCCTTGACAGCTTGTGTGGGGGGCGGGTGTGAGTCTACTTCACAAGTGCCCATAAACACTTATCAATTATAGAGGGGACATTTTGCCAGTAAAATATTGAAGGCATATGGTTGTATTAGATTGATGATAATCACAGTACATTGATCATACAATTACTGTAAATTTGATTGAAAATTCGGTGCTTGTGTGAAAGCTTTACCAGTAAAATTTACAAACTTTTTTTAGAACCTCCACAGTCATCACGCCACTGAAGGTGACTTATGACTTATCTCTCACTTCGACTCAGAATAACCCTCAATAGCTATTTAGTAGGAATTCTAACGTTTTGAAATGAAATAGCCGATCGATCATGTTTTTTAAATCATTTATTTGTACAGGCTCAATCGAATCAACTTTTACAGAGCCATGCTATCATATTTATAACATCATGTATCTTAAAACTAAAGTTAAGGGGATTGAACCGATTACTCGGGGTTAATAGGAATAACAATAAAACGGATGAGGGGTCTTAAATAATTTTAATTTTTATTTGCCATGTGAAATTATGTGTTGATTATAACAGCAAATATAGCTCAAAATGGAGTGCTTAAAGAAATTAACAAAACATTAATTCAAGAAGATTGTTATGAGGGTGAATCGCTGCTCCATGTATTTTTTCCTATCTTTTATCTCGCTCTCGCAAACTCAACTTGCTATTTCAAATTGATAAATCTCGATTGTTAGTGAATGAACATCGAATCGAACTCCATCAGATTGCTCACAGCAAGTAAGCATACAAACTGATGTGATTAAATTTTCAATATCTATAGTACCGAGTCTGAGTTATATCAATTCTAAATGTTGAGGTAATGACTGTCATCAAAAATGAGTCAGCATAAGCCCTTAACATTAAAACTTAATGTTGAGATGGAGTTGAATCCACCAATAGACTCAACACGGTGCTTACAGACCGACATTACATCCATATCCATCGAAAATTTTCGTCGTTAGAAAGTATTTTTTTTTTAACTTTTCGTGGTTCAGAGCATCAAACGTCCTGTTATGCTCATCTAAGCCAACGTTTTACTAGTTTAATATTATTTCCACCCAAAACAACTGTATGAGCTATGATTAGTAATGTAATCAAACAATCCAAACCGCTGCTAATTAGGCTGAGTTAAGGGAAACAACCCCTATCAATCCGTCTGCTTACTGAAATTCGAAGTTCTTCGAAATAACATAGACGTTTTCATTTGTAAAAGTAACATGATGGAAAAAAAACACTAAACTGCAAAATAGATCAACCGAGAGCTTCTCCCGACAAGTCGGATGGAATCGATTTATAGATTCTCCACTCCAGAATATCCTGTAAATGCGCATCGTCTCCAGCTTTCCGGCTGCTCCACTCTCGGTACCTGCTGTGAAACAACGCCCCATCAAATGGTGGGTCATAGTCGGAGGAAGCGGTCAAACCGAGCATAGCGAACGCTTTGGCCAATAGTACGTAAACGTCCTGAAACACAAAAGCCACTCGAAATGGTCTGCTGTCGAGTTTTCGTGGGTAGACAACACTTCGTGGATCGTACTTGGAAAACGTTACGTCGTGTATCACTTGAAGAATCAAATCTGCTTCAAAAAGGCGAAGGAGTTGTAGTTCCAACAAATGGTACAGGGTGACGACAGTGATATGCAACGATTTCGGGACTGATTTCATGCGATGGTGATCAATACTGTGCGATGCAATCCAGCAGAAAAGTTGCAGTTTTGTATCCTGTAGATCGTTACATGGTTCGTTCGATAGCAGTTCTTCGAGAGACATAGGCTCTATGTGGCTTGGGAATACAGCGTTGTAGTTATGTAAGGCATAGTTTGAATCGTGACGCAACTTGATCATCACATTACACTTGGCACTAGTACCTTCCTTCTTTTGTTGGTGAAGGACGATTCCACTCATACGAAGCATGAGGAAGAGCTTTAGTTGCGGGATTTGTGCTCCGAGCTCTGATTGGCGCAGATCCGTTACACCTAGTTTGCATTTCATATATGAGGATTTCAATACCTGATATATTACAGGTAGGTTACGTGAAAGCAGTTCAGCTTCAATGGGATCGTCGGATGTCTCAAGTACGACATGAATGTTCTGTTGATTTTTTTTTTGGAATTAGTTATGCGTAGTGATAGGTCAATTACTATTACTCACCTCTTGGTACATATCCAAGCTCTCTTGAATGTCGCTCTTCAGTTCAGCTTCATCGGGGTAAAATTCAAGAACCCGGGTCAGAATTTCATCAACAGACTGATGATTGCAAATGAACTTCGCTACATTTGTTAATCTATCATCATAGTTTCCCAGATGACAATGAAATTTCTTCAGCACCGACGGGTGGACAATGTCGTTGCCAACTAGGGTAGCCAGTAGGGGCATTTGCGGCGGTTCCAATCCCAGAAACCTTGCTAATCTCACGCGGTGGTATTCCACCGTTGTAAGTTGCATCAAATTTAATTGGGCTGTATCCCACAAACGCCAGGATCCTTCGTAAACAAGAAAATCTGTATCATCCGATACGATTGCCATGGCTTTGCATTTATTGGCGAAGGCAACCATTTCCTGATCACACTCCTTATCGACGGCAAAATGGAGCTGTCCGTGATTCATCGTAGCTCGCTTAAGAGTGCCAGCGTAAAGGAACGGTAACCGAGAGGACTTTATTAGCGACGCAACATCCGCTCCGGCATCGACAGCATCAAAAAGCTTCAAAAGCTCTCTGTAGCTTGCGTCTTTCCTTTTGCACCATTTTTCAGGAACAATTCTCCGCTTTGGTCCATCAAGAAAAAATTCCAGTTTTACACCGAGACTTGTTAGCTCAGCGAAGAACTGGTTCATGCGCCGATAGATCTCATTGAACCGTCCACCTAAAATAACCCCCCGTCGATCAAATGAGCAAAACGGGTAAACAAGGCACATTAAATCAACGACGATTACCGGAGCTGGTGGATTCGGCGACGTGGATGAGCTGTAGTATTTTCTACGGGATTTCAGAAAAACGGAAAAAGTTGTATTGGCATAATAAAATAAAAGCTTTCGCGTATTCTTACCTAATTTCATTTCGGATATTGATCGGGAAAGTTCCACGGGGTACTTTTTTATTTATGAATGTTTTTAGAGAATTTACACCCATCTTAAATCGGTTCCGTTTTTGAACCTACACGCTAAGATAAGATTACCGAAAATAAGGTTTTAATTTTACCGAAAAATTTGGTTTTGGTAGCACCGAGGGGCGAATCACTGCGGGCTTTGCCGTTTTCTGTTGCCGTTCAGGTTCCGTTATCATTGTATTTGGGCCATTAAAGCAAATAATCATACACGCTCAAAACAGCCTCTCTTTCATTTGTATCCCCGTCCCTTTTTTCACTCACAGAAAAGTTACTCAATTTTCGTAAAAAGTGGAACAACTCAAATTATGAGTTGTTCCACTTCTAACGAATATTGAGTAACTTTGCCGTGAGAAAAAAAAGGGACGGTGATACAAATGAAAGAGAGGCTGTTTTGAGCGTGTAATGCAATCTTAAGCCCGGTGCACACCTGCGTTTAAAAATGCACTTGTGATGCTCCATAAGGCATAATTTATGAATTTTGATAGACTTTTTTCATCAGTGTAGGTTGGAACCAAAAAAAACATTTTCTGGCGACAGATCATACACCATACTGAAACACATGGACCTCGTGTTTTTTTACAGGAAACTTTTCGTTCATGCTGGAGAACAAACCGGCTCTTAAGCAGTGAACAAAATGTCATTTTACTAATCCAATATTTTACTCGATATTTTATCGACACTTCAAGGATTGTAAGATGGTACTTTTGTTTAACAAATAAAGACTTTTTTGATCTCATTAATTTAATTATTATTCTAAAACATAAACCAATCCTCCTAAAAATAATACATGTATAGAAGTGCAAATTGTATCAAAAGATCAATTTTAAAACGCATAACACACACGTTCAGTTATCTTAATCAACAATAATGTGTTTCATAAGGCTGGGTAATGAAAGTCATATAATAATCATATTATAAACAAAGCTGGTTATGAAGAAAACAAACATCACATTCCATAAGGTAAAAGTATAAAATTCAAACCGATTCCTTGTGGCTAAATTTCATAAGGGTTTTGAATGAACTTCTTAAGATTTTTTTCATCAGTGTAGGTTCCAACAAACACAGTGTTTTCTGTAGGGATGGAAAAAAAATGCCTCGATAACAATTGGAATATGAATCAGTTTTGGAAAGTTTTAACGGCACTAGCAAATCTTTACTAACAAGCAGTACGGACTGTCTTGATGAAGTTTTCGGATTTTTTTTTTCAATATAAGATAATCATACAGGATCTACCATTTTGGGTAGATTTGAAGACTAAAATTGGCGTACAAAGACTTACCTCATGTGAATGATTTTTTTAATGATGATCCCGAAAATCCTTGTCGTCGTTTCCTTTGTGCGCCATTGTTGTTATTAAATGGCCTTATGGTTTTTTTCACCTACAGGAGGGTTATGAAAATCATAAGGTACTTTTGTAGAGATGATAAGATACATATAGAAAAATCATTATAAGTAAGTAAGAAAGTCATAAGAGTTCCTTATGAATAACATTATAACCTTATGGAGTCTAACCGACCTACATTTGTGATGCTCCATAAGGCATAATTTATGAATTTTGATAGACTTTTTTCATCAGTGTACCCCAAATAACCACAAGCAATTATATTATTGCACTTATTCAACCCAAAATCAACATCTGTAATGCGGGATCGCATCAATTCAACAGTTGTCAAGTAATGAAGCGTTAGATTAGCTTAAGAATGTAATGATGCATTACCAATGCAATAATGCTACTTTAGCAAAGTCTTATGGCATTACAAAAGATATAGCATTAGTTCAAGCTTAGCCCTTCTCTGCTTTAATCCAACTTCAACGATGCACTAGATGTAATGCATATGCCCTATATATACATGCTATTACAGCCTAGTGGTTACTTGGGACCTTCTGCAAAACAAACAAACATCATTTTAATCTTTGTCCGTTTGCACCTACTCACAGTCCATCTCGCTGATCTGAAAATTTATTAAAAAGTTTGTGATGGCAAACGACGAGGAATTGGATATCAACGCTGATGAAAAAAAAAACTTTTGATAATAATAAATTACGCCTTATGAAGTATCACAAATGCAGGTTGTTTGGACTTCATAAGATTATTATGTTATTCATAACTCTTACGACTTTTTTACTTACTCATAATGATTTTTATATGTGTATCTTATCAGTTCCACAAAATTACCTTATAATACCATATATGATTTCCTTATTCATCCTGTGAAAAAATAATAATAATAATATCTAGGGTTTTTTTTTCATTAGGGCGAATCTACAATTGAGAGATTCTCTCCGGGCTCGCTCTCTTTCATTCATTACAGCGCCATTATAAAACTTACGAGGCATTCTTTAGTACAGATCGAAACACAACAGTGTTGGCTAGCATACTCTACAAATAGTAGAATGAAAAACGTAAAGGGTATTGGTTTATGAATGAAAGAGAGCGAGCCCGGAGAGAATCTCTCAATTGTAGATTCGCCCAAATGAAAAAAAAAAACCTAGATATAAGCAGTAGTGTGAACCTAGGGCCAAGACACTGAGCAATCCTGAGTTACTCTGACCAATTATGAACAGCTCTTATTCACTGGATTCATATTGTGATATTGAGCATTCCTACCTTTTGTAAAGCTTGGTATTGACATTATAATGGGATTATCAAAACAAGAGTTTTGTCGTGAAGGGTTACCGTATAAATATTGTGGTTATTGTCACCTGCTAGTCATTAAAATGAATATCACGGAGAAAAACAGTCCCGTTTGAAACAACAAACTTGTTTGTTGAAATCCAAACTAAAAAAAATGTTGTTTTAAAAATCCGTTTTGTTGTTTTAAACCAACGATTCTGTTTTGAAACAAACAAGCAGGATGGTTGTTTCTACCTAAAGATATTACCACAAAACAACACAAATTATGGTTGTTCTAAACTAACATGTTTGTTGTTTTTACCTTGCAAGAGGTTTATTATAACCAAAACACAGGTTACGTTGACTCAGGGAAACAAAACAAAATTTAAAATTGATTCAACCGAAGCGGCGATTAAATCAAACTGATACATTTTTTTGAGAAAAAACAACTAAAAGTTTAGTTTGAAACAAACTTTTTTTTGGATTATTCCATTTTCTGTCCGGTCCCGCTGCATGCTCTACACCGACAAACCGACATGAATGACAATAGAAAATATCTTGATATTTCTGTTCAAATAATTTTACTGACATCTATCTTCGTGTTCGCTAAGAACGTTTATTGAAGCCACGAACACGCTTGGGAACTTTATAAGAAGGTTCATGTCTGAGCAATTCTGGACACATTTATTTGATCTAGATAAAATGATTCTATAGGTTTTGACATATGGGATCGCTGCACATTTGAATCGGTCGTTTCGGATTCTTGATCACTATTGAAGATTGAGTTTCATGTCGGTTTGTCGGTGTGCTCTATTCACGTAAGTTTTCAACGCAGGTGAAAAGCTAATGTAATGAATTAATTGAAAACCTGAAAATAGTATAAAGGCTCGCATTAGCATTCTTTTAGACTGTTGGCCTATTATTCAAATAAATATTATTGAAATTATGACAAGAGAAATGTAAGTGAACTAAAATGTTTGTTGTTTCCACTTTTTCGATCGTTTGTTTCAAACAGCAATTCAGTTTAAATCATACTCAAATTTGTTTGAAACAAACCATAAGCGTTGGTAGAACCAACTAACAAATCGGTTTGTTTTCGTAGCTGTCATAATGAAACAACCAACATAATAGTAAACTCAAACGGATGTCAGTTGAACTTCACTTATTCCTGAAACAATAACCCAAAATTTTAGTTTGTTTTATCCACCGTACACACTTAGAAAATTTTACAGTATTCGGTAATTTTTTACCGAACTTTCAACAGCTGAACGTTCGGTAATCCAATTTACCGTGTTTCGGTGAAATTTTACAGTATTCCGGTAAACAAATTACCGGAACTTGTCAAATTTTACCGAAGTCCGTTAAATTGGATTACCGAACTGTTCAGCTGTTGAAAGTTCGGTAAAAAATTACCGAATACTGTAAAATTTTCTAAGTGTGTAGGTATTCAAATCAAACTAATATGATGGTTGTGCCCAATTCAACGTGAAATTCCGGGTAAATGAAACTAGAATATGTTTGCGTTTACCAATCTATTTTCTCAGTGATGTAATTAATAATAATTTTAGTAGATCATGTTGAGTTGTTTTAGCTTGGATGGAACTTGTGTTGGTCCACCAGCCCAAGCACAGCTCATTTTCAGCCCATCCGCTATCCACCTGAAGCCAACCACCCCGTATGAAAATAAATTAGTCGCACCTGCATCAGACCCTCCATTGAGGTATGCAACTTAAAACGATATCACCTACAGAACTTTAGCTTCTGGACTCCGAATCAGTGTCCGCATATCTACGCAATCTTCATCAGAACAACTCTCTCTGATGTTTGTCCTGTTCCCTCAAATCAAATATGCGTCTCTGCATCAACAATGCTTACCACAGTCTAAGCCAATGTCGAATAGGTTGGGTCAATAAATCCGCACAATGCGAATATGTGGCATTTATTGACTGCCGAACGGACCACCTCAAAAAAAAAAAAACCAAGCCGGATCGACCAACGCAAAGCTGGTGTTTTCAATATTTACGGTTGGTCGATCCAACTTGGTCTGTTTTTGGAGATGCTTCGTTCGGCAGTCAATAAATTCCACATATTCTGTCTGTGAGGACCACTCTAGCGACCCACCAACAGATCACATCAGCAGCGGTACGGTAGACGGCTGGTTCTTGTATCTGATTTGTTCTACCGAGTGCTCGACTATCGACTACAGGAAATATCACCACTCTCCATCTTGATCGGTCAATCATGACGTCATCGATGCAGTCTAATCGTCGGATAGTGATAAAAAGCACAGCGGTTCAGATGCTGAGCGGGAGAATGAGATGACTATGAGGGCAGATATTAAATTCACCACAGGCAATTGGGGTGTGGAATTTATACGTATATTTGAGCTAATGTTTAGTTAGTTTTTCGTAGTACGTTGAGGTGTACGGTCCTGCGTTACCGTATAATATTAAGATGAATAAATGTTGTGGTAGAGTGTCCGTTGTGTTTGGCTGTTTTGCTTTTTTTTATTGTGCCATTCACTGGAAGAAGCCCCATCTAGCCTTCATCATCCCCGAACTATTGGCCGCTTTGAGGAACCAGAAAACGGTCCAGTTATCCATCAAATTCCATCTGTTTTTCGTCTTCCTACAAGAAAAACAATGGAACAATATCAAACAATCTACTTACCGCAATCGGGGCCCAATTTCTCTTTCAAATACTACGACCTATCTTGCCTCAAATGAAAGCTTCTTCGAAACGATAATAAATAATTTTCCTAGACTGTAAACATACTGTTGTCATTGGTTGCTATGGTTGCCACCGTCGCCACCACCACATTCAAGTCAGCGCTGCCAGAATAGTTCAAATCGAGTTATAAATTATACAAGTTGATGGAAGCTGATGCATTCTGCGCAAACGTGAGCTCTATGATCAAATATGAGTGATGTGAATTTTTCCGTTATCGCACACATTTTTTGGCATTCCCACCACTCTATATCTTGGGGGAAAAAGAAAATCATGGAGTGTGTAAATTTGATGAATCTTAAGTAACTTTGAAGAAAAAAGTTACTCACATGAAAGCTGTCTTGCCCCTTGGTGTGAACGTACTGTCACAGACAAATACTGTTATACCCGTTCGCACTACAACCATTGGCGTAGCTACTGGGGGTGCCTAGGGGACCGGGCCCCCTCCAGATTTCTGAAGGCCCCCCCCCCCAGGATTTTTTCTCAATATATTTCTTATTGGAAATGAAACACTTTTCATAATCTCTACGGAATTGTAGGGATTTTTTTTCCATAGTAAGTTGTTTCTGTACAACGCTCCCTTCAGAAATAGTTTGAACGAGTAACATAGCCTCTTCGCCACACTTACCTCACTGTACCTTATAGGATGAAAAAGTGGTACATTTATCAAGAAATCCACTTCGCTCGAGAGTTTCCGTCTAATAAAATGTTTTCAAATTGTAAATATCTTCCCAACACCATGGGATCCCAGTTGTGAACAGCAATTTTTGCTAGAATCAAACATATGAAGAGAAAGTATCGATAGGTCCGATAGAGCTTGGCAGGTTATGAAATTTAATAGAAGTAGTTTGAAATTATACGTATGGCTTTTGTCAAGCAGTATTTCGAAGCAAACGCACACACTTTTACCAACAATCAATATGTAACTAGCGATTTGAAATTGGTTCACTGTTGTAGAACCCCTTGGTCCGAATTACACCTTGAAGCCAGCACCTTGTTATACATATTTGCGCCTTTGTTTTGATTTGCTGTGTTATTTTGACAGAGTATTTGAGAGTGTGTTCATGTGAGTTCATTATAAGGGGTGCATTATTGAGCTTGGGACCGAGCTTGGGACGATGTTCTAGTACTGACTGAGCCAAGAAAAAAATCGTTTTTGTATGGGACCTACTGGTCTTAGAGTTAGTCTATGCTTTTACCACACATCCCCATGCAGGGTATGTCACGGATCCGTCACCATGACTGGCAAAAATGTATGCGCTTGATCGTGTTCAAATACCGCCAAAGACACAGGATGGTTCTAGCGATGAAAAATCTCTGTTTTTACATTACCTTAAGACCACATGTGATGGAAATCAATTTCCAATTAGAGGTTTTAAACCAAAACTTCTCATTTTTACCAATAGTGTTTTTTCTCGGCGTTGTTTACTTAACAACCTCGAAGAGAAACCCGGTAAGGTGTCGTATGCTGATCCTCTTAACAGCATGTTTTGAAGGAAACCCCATCATTGAATAAATACACTACTAATTATGTTTTTTTAATTGCGTTTGATTCGAAATATTGCTTAACAAAAGCCGTACGCCTTAACTCTAAATAATTCTGAATTCTTATAATTCAATTCTATTAATATTAAAACCTCTAGACTTCTATCTAAAATGTAAAATGTCGAGTCTGTTAAGTTGAAACATAATATTTTGAACGCTTTTCTATGTACGTATTTTTATTTTATTTTATTGTATTCAAGAAGGTATAACAATAAACAGTTTTATTTAAAGGCGCATTTTAGAATTCACGATATCATTTTATCTTGTACGACCAATTTAGTAGAGTATAGACTCTCCAGATTGATTAAAATTTTCGAAGCTAACGAATGTACACAAGCAAAATGTGGTGATAGAAGTTTATTCATAAACGGTAATATTTTCGAAAATGTAGTTTTAGAATTAAGGTACATGATTATAGTAAATTCCTGAAATCATAAAATTTGTTAGGGTTGAGTTCAGTACCACTAGTTGTTGATGTAGACTACATAATGGGCCTGTATGTCAAATTTAATCATAATTCACTTCGCTTTTATTATAACAGTTGTCTTACATTTATTCTTAAGATTTCTAAAAAGGATTTTATTTTCAATCAAAAGGTTCTATGTTTGGCTGGAATAGTTCCTATTATGCAGTGATGGCAAAAATATTAAATACATCTACAGTTTTTCATATAAAGTAGTCAAATTTGACATTTTCTATGTCAGCGCTCAAAGGATAGATTGAGCTGAAATTTTAACTATAGCTAGACAATAGAAGTAACCTGAATTTCAAACTGTGTTGAATTTATTAACTGTGCTTCAATGATTTCAAAATTACGTCAGATCCACCATCTCAGAAAATTAAAAAAAAAACATTTATTTTCTTTTACAAAATAGTTTATTTCATAAGAATGAACTATTTTGCCGAAGAATTCATGCTTGTAGAACTTTTCAAATTTAAATTATTTAAAAACTAAATTTTTGCCAAACCTTCTAACACGGCAAATCTGATGCCATTTTGAAGACTGTACTTGAAAATTTAAAAATTCAAAACGGTGCATTTGTTATTTTCGCCTATACTGTAGCTTTCTTTTGCCATAGCTTCAAATACTTTCGAAAAATTTCAATGAATTTTGTATACCCCGGAATACTATCAATGTCAATCAAAATCTTAAGTTTAACCTCAAATTACCCATGGATGTTTCTTTCGAACTGCCGTGAAGTTCTCAGTTGGTTTTTGATGAAATAAACATCGGTATTCTCCTGCAAATTTTTTGAACTCTCTTAAGAAATTTTCCTTGATATAACTTTTAAATTTTCATTGTGTTTTTCATAGAATTCCACTTTAAAAAAACCTTGGTTGATGATTTGCGCACAGAACATTCTAAAAGTTATTTAATAAGAAACTTATATCGAATTCCATTGAATGGTTGAAAAATATCCACATTTTGGAAACTGAAAAAAATCTCTTAATTTAGAAATTACTGTTTTTTTTATTCAGTTTAATTAGAGAAGTAAAATTGCTAAGTAAAGAAGTGATTGCATTTTAATCTTATGTAACAATTGATTTACAGAATCCCGTACAATCTGGACAAATGAACAAAAGTAAATATGAAAAATTAACAGATAGGGAGGTTTTTCCTAATACTTCAGATATTTTTTTTTTCAAGAAAACATAGTCGTGGAGCAGGTTTCAGGGTTTTCCATTATTTTTTAGTTCATTTTGATAGTTATTTTAAAAAAATATTGAAACCCCTGACCACGGTTTATTAGGGACACCATGCCCCAGGTTTATTAAGATTTTTCTTCAAGGAGCAACTTTAAGCTAATAGCTGCATATCAAAACGTTAAATTTTTCTTCTTAACTTTTCGCTTAACTTCTCAGCCACGAGACGCATAAAAACATGACTGAGATGTACCATGATGCAGAACCAATTTTCAAATCTGCAAATTTAAGTATTGAGAACTGAGTTGTGATGGAATCAGTATCAACCGACATAATTTTGAAGCTTTAAAACGCGTTATCCAAACAAATCTAAATTTTGATATAAATTTAAAATGTTCATTGACTCAATGTTGTTCTTTGAAGTTTTAAGATTTGTAGTTGAAACTTGACTCTATATAGATTCTATAGATTCATTCTCGCTTTGATTCAGACGGAATTATACGAGGTATATATTCCCCCACTCGATTCTCTGAAGGCATCTCGACTCACCGAGGCGCAGAATAGACCTAATTATTCGATTAAACCTGTCTTAATTTATCAATTAAAATAACATATTCCCAACAATTACGCTATTTTCGTCGCTCTTTTCAATATTCTTAAGCTTGTATTACACTGTTTGTCCAATAGCCAAATATTTGTCATAGGCAGATAGGCATCTGACAAACATCTATGATATCTGTCAGCTGTCTAGCTGCCTATGCCAAATATTTGGCTATTGGACAAACAGTGTAATACAAGCTTTATAAACGAAAAAAAATCTTCACGCAGGCCCCCTCCAGACTAATTGTCTAGCTCCGCCAATGACTACAACCTATATTACGTGATATGCAGTATCTTGACATCAGTACCTATGCACATCACTGAAAATAATATTCATAGCAATAATATACACGGAGAAAAACAAATATACTTTAAAGCATAAATTCTATGCTAAAACCATATTCGATCTATCCAGTCATTGAAATGAATAAACCAGGTTTATGCATTGAAAAGAATATATCAAAAATATGCATTGCAATGTATATTTTTTATGAATTTATGCATTTCCATGCATAAATCAAATTTATGCATTGCAATGCATTTTATAGAAATATGCATTGCAATACATAAATTTGATGTATCACTTAGAATGCATATATGTATAAATATATGCATTGTAATGCATAATTAAAACTTAATCATATTTATGTCTAAAATAAAGAGGATAATATTTGAATGTTTTATTTTCTCGTGATTTTATAAATGAAATAATAGCCAAAAAATTTGAAAATCGAAATGCTTTCGGCTAGCCGCTTCTCATCAAGCCTTTGAGGACTGTTTCCGCTACGCTGTTTGGTCCACTATAACGGGTTTTTCTTTTCAAAAAAATCCGGAACAGCACGATGTAGGTTTCATTCACATGCAGTCCACTGAGGGTTCGTCTGAAGATGAAGTTCAGGATCGTATCTAATGTTTGAATGATTGACATACTTTCATTTAAGCCTAATTCGGTCAGAATTTCTTTGACGTTGCTCACAAGTTCCGTTTTTTTCTGCGGATCGCCTCCCGACTCTAGAGGTTAAAACGACAATTCTAATTGTATTGCTATTGCTAAAATTTCTTTCCCTACCTTCTCGAGCATGGTTTGAATCCGGTCGCTAGCCATTTTCAGCTTTTTAATATCGGCCGGTGTTACGTGGCTGTCCTTCTGATGAGGAAAGGCTTTCCCGTAGTTTTTGGGCATGTCCGTTGAGTCGCTCATGCAAAGTCCGAGTGGGTTTTTGAAGTTTTCGGCAAAGGCTACGCCATGTTGCCGAACCTGAGGATGGTGGTGGAGATATTTCGTTGGAGTCAGTTATCTATCGGATGACAATGAAATATGCGGGTAAAAACATGAGTCGAATACCTAATACTTATTTGTTGTCTGCGCTGATGGATATGATAATCAATAATTCATTTTGGCAAAACTGCACTAGAAATTACGGAACTTAAAAACATAAATAAGACCGAAGTTTTGAAGTTTGAATTTGTCACCGGTAATAAATAAACGCAATATGCACGGAAAATTATAATATTCATAAATGTACTGCAATGCATAAAAAATATTGATTCAATGCATACTTTTTATGCATTGCAGTGATTTAAAAGGAAAAAAGCGTAGAAAGGAATAAATAATATGCTTTTCAGCATTTTCTATTTTCTCCGTGTAGGTTGTAGTGGGAACTATAGACACTCAAGTAATAGACCGGACAACGTGCCGCCATGTTGTATCCAAAACGAACATTTCCTCGCATTTTCCATACGATTTGACAGTTGTTTTGGATACATCAACTGTGCCAGACTCACGTTGTCCGGTCTATTACTTGAGTGTCTATAGTGCGAACGGGGTGTTATAAATATCGAAAGTTTATTCCGCTGAGTACACGGAGAAAAACAAATATACTTTAAAGCATAAATTCTATGCTAAAACCATATTCGATCTATCCAGTCATTGAAATGAATAAACCAGGTTTATGCATTGAAAAGAATATATCAAAAATATGCATTGCAATGTATATTTTTATGAATTATGCATTCCATGCATAAATCAAATTTATACATTGCAATGCATTTTATAGAAATATGCATTGCAATACATAAATTTGATGTATCACTTAGAATGCATATATGTATAAATATATGCATTGTAATGCATAATTAAAACTTAATCATATTTATGTCTAAAATAAAGAGGATAATATTTGAATGTTTTATTTTCTCGTGATTTTATAAATGAAATAATAGCCAAAAAAATTTGAAAATCGAAATGCTTTCGGCTAGCCGCTTCTCATCAAGCCTTTGAGGACTGTTTCCGCTACGCTGTTTGGTCCACTATAACGGGTTTTCTTTCAAAAAAATCCGGAACAGCACGATGTAGGTTTCATTCACATGCAGTCCACTGAGGTTCGTCTGAAGATGAAGTTCAGGATCGTATCTAATGTTTGAATGATTGACATACTTTCATTTAAGCCTAATTCGGTCAGAATTTCTTTGACGTTGCTCACAAGTTCCGTTTTTTCTGCGGATCGCCTCCCGACTCTAGAGGTTAAAACGACAATTCTAATTGTATTGCTATTGCTAAAATTTCTTTCCATACCTTCTCGAGCATGGTTTGAATCCGTTCGCTAGCCATTTTCAGCTTTTTAATATCGGCCGGTGTTACGTGGCTGTCCTTCTGATGAGGAAAGGCTTTCCCGTAGTTTTTGGGCATGTCCGTTGAGTCGCTCATGCAAAGTCCGAGTGGGTTTTTGAAGTTTTCGGCAAAGGCTACGCCATGTTGCCGAACCTGAGGATGGTGGTGGAGATATTTCGTTGGAGTCAGTTATCTATCGGATGACAATGAAATATGCGGGTAAAAACATGAGTCGAATACCTAATACTTATTTGTTGTCTGCGCTGATGGATATGATAATCAATAATTCATTTTGGCAAAACTGCACTAGAAATTACGGAACTTAAAAACATAAATAAGACCGAAGTTTTGAAGTTTGAATTTGTCACCGGTAATAAATAAACGCAATATGCACGGAAAATTATAATATTCATAAATGTACTGCAATGCATAAAAAATATTGATTCAATGCATACTTTTTATGCATTGCAGTGATTTAAAAGGAAAAAAGCGTAGAAAGGAATAAATAATATGCTTTTCAGCATTTTCTATTTTCTCCGTGTATATGACCTGTTCTGTTATTTTTTTTTATTTCAGCATTGTACGCTACAGGCTCATGTGTCACACACGTCATCAAAGCGGCGGCGGTGTCGGGCGGTGGATTTTCAGCATAGCTGTCAAAAACGGCCAAAGAATCATAAAAATCAGCCATCATCCATCCGTCTGCAACAGAGCAGAGCAGATTCCTTCATTGAGTTCTGGACTGTTATTTCGGTCGGTCGGGTCGATACTTCAAGCCGAACGGGTACTCGCGAATATAAGTTTGAAGGTGCAATTCGATTGTGTGTGCGAGTGAAAAAAAAAGGTTACTTGCTCACGTCGATACAGATACTATTGCTTCGGGAACGGATGATTGTGCAGTCGCAGAAGAAGTTGTTTTCTCATTGGCAATTAACAATTTGGTTGCGCATCGATTTCAGACAGCAAATTCTACAGTGAAGTACCCGCAGAAACAGGTTGTGGATGTTTTTAAAGTGCGTCTTGTGGAGAAAATTCGTTTTACAATAAACCTGGGGTGGAGCCACTAGCCCATGTCAGCAGTAGCGAGATTGAAAAAAAAGAATGCAGGTGATTAAGCACTGCACTGTGGTTTTGTGGCAGGAATGAAGCACTGGTGGATGTGTGTGCGGGGCATCCAGAAAGTGTCAGTGATCTTGTCGCGGATGACGGTTCTGCTAGATACCTCTATCGCGGTCCGTCGCGTTGTGTAACAGAATGATGGAGGAAATTGAATAATTTATGGTGTGTACGTACATATTTTGGAGGATGGTGGAGCGCTAGTTGGGCGGTGCTCCCTGGGTGCGTCGGTTTTTTTTTATCGTCAAGCAACACCGGAGGGAGTGCTGAAAAGAATTACACTTGCTCGTCCGGTTGCTGGAATTAATTGCAACGCAGTCAGTCGAACGCTGCTAGCTGGGCCTACAGAAGAAACATAACGGGAAAAAAAACAGAAGAGTGAAATACAAGAGAAGAAGAACAAGAGGCCAATTGAATTTGGGAAGGAGTGGTGTGCACGGGTCAAGCAGAACCTGGAAACTATATTGTTCTTATTGTTTGGATTTTCAGTTAATGCTGTCGAGCTACTGAAGATCAAAAAAGTGCCTTCGATGAGGGAGTAGCTCCACCAATTAAATCAAATCTGATAGAGAGTGTATCCTACTTTGAATACATACACACAGGTGTTCTATTTGTACTTGCTTTCCCCGGCCCTGTGGGGGAGCAAGCAATCCGCTGTATTGGAGTGACGCAGAACGGCAATAAGCGCGACGAACGAAAAGAATATTACTGTTCAGTAGGAAGAAGACTGGGAAACAAGTTTCTTACAACACTCGGTGTTTAACCTACTCCTGTCTCCCGTGCTGTTTGTTTGGTGTAGATCGAATTGTTGGCTTGACGAAGAGAATCTTGAAATACGAGGAGACGAAAGGTCGAAAATTATGAATGAGAGCTGATGAATGCAGTTGGTCTAATCGTAGAGTTGTTGATCTTTCTTTGGTTCATAATTTGTTCGATGGATGAAATTTAAGTTGATGGAAAGTAGCTAAGTTGTGCATCAAATACCCAGCGCTCTTATGCAATCGATGCTTTTTTCCAGGCAAATTCAAGGTTTAAGCTAAATATGTGAAATTGTTAGTGAATTATTCTTTTTCATATCTTAATTTACATAGGACTTTTCAAGTATTTTCTGATTTTTCTTTGTTTTGAATTCGAGTGTCAAAAACTAGAATGAAAGTCATGATTCTGATAGAATTTCATCTAAGCAAGTGGACTTTCGTAGTTAAAAAAGCCGTTGGAGATTGTTGTCCAAATTATGGCCACATTGTTAAAGTGGTCATATTTCGGACGCTGTTATTATAAATTTTATAACTCTGAAATAAGTTTGTGTCCATGAGAAGGAAAGATGTATTTATTGGCGCCAAGTGATTTGCAACAAGTGTGGGCGGTGTTGGTCTCACTGAGAATTGCAATTGATTTATACACTGAAAAAATATTTCACTTAGCTGCTACTGGAAACACATGTAGATATTTTAAATATCACATAGGAAAAGAAATTCTACTTGAATTATCATTTACATTTGGACACATAAGATTCACTTGATTTAGCAAAGCATTTTCCATTTCCTGAATCACATGAAAGTTAAATGAATTCCTAGTGGATGTTTCCCAATCCTTATGTTTTTTTTTCATATGGTTACTTGAAAGCCATTTAGTACTTTTTTTTTATCAATTTTGCAACTCAATCATTACGTCAGCTGCATCGATTTGACATTTGAGTTCAGCTAAACCGAAGGGTTTATGTTACTAAATTCAGCAGAAGCGCAATTTTCCGTCAAGCTGATTCATTTGGATATGCATTGATTAAATTTCTTGCAGGAACTGAAATTGATTTTATCAAATAAGGTTGATCGAACTCATGTAAGACACCCGTTGATGTTGCGCCTATATTATGAGCAGACATAGAACGTCTCCTTAAGTATGAGCTTGACTTTTTGATCGGTAACTCATATCTTAAATCTTTCAACATATAAGGTATGATGAACCTGTAGAGCATTTTCTACAATATTGTCTAAGAGTGCGAAAGAAATGCATTAGTTATATTAATGCATGCTAGGTGAATGGGGCATACAATCACTTAGCATATCTCTAGCGCTCTCACGTCATACATGTAAGAGTACGAAAAGTATATCGGTTGGCAAAGTTGTAGGCAAAATTTAGCATTACTATTTTATCGTACACTTAAAGAAATCAACATGTTTTTTCCACGTGAAACGCACGTAATTTTCGTCCACTGCCGAAACCAGTAACAAACACATGAAATTCACGCAAGAGCTACGTGATTTTCAAGTAAATCCACATACCACGTAAAAATCGCATAAATGTTACGTGATTTTTAACGTACAATTCATTGGCACGTATTGTTCATCTGATTTTACTGAATTAGATTTGATTATGTGTTCAGGTAAAAGTTACGTGAAATTTCACGTGGAAACAACGTGTCAATATATTTGAGTGTACGCAATATTTTGAAATCCACCTTCTGAACTTATACATACAGAAAGAGATTCACCAGACCTTCAGAATTGAGCAGATTTGTTGAGTAGATACAGAATCGGGCAAGATCCTCAACGGGAAAGATGATCAAGCTGCAGTAAAAATAATTGGTAAACTGCTTTTAATTAGGCTAAGGCTTGCTTCATTTAGAATTGGAACAAACTTTTGCTCATATTGTGGCGCGCCTGGTAGACGGATTTGGAAGTTCTAGGCGCCCACGTGTCGGGAATTTCGTCAGCCTCACGAATGTATTTTTGACATTCCGCAAATCAACAATCAACATGGAAGCCGAAAGAAGGGAAAAAATTGTGCACAGTTATTTGGAAAATCCATTGTGGACTGCATCTAGGCTAGTTAAACAGCTGAAATTGCCCAGAAATACCGTATGGCGCGTTATCAAACGGTATAAGGAAACATTGACGACTATTCGGAAGCCTCAAGCCAATCGTCGGAGTGGAACTGTCGACCGGAAACTGCGTGGTAAGATTTTGAAGACGATTAAGAGGAATCCCAATCTGTCGGACCGTGATTTGGCCAGAAAATTCGGTGCTGCCCATAGTACCGTGAGGAGAACTCGACTCCGGGAAGGAATCAAGTCGTATCGAGCTAGCAAACAGCCAAATCGGACCATAAAACAGAATAGTGTGGCCAAAATCCGTGCTCGGAAGCTATACGACCAGGTGCTGACCAAGTTCGACGGGTGTCTTCTGATGGACGATGAAACCTATGTCAAGGCTGACTTCGGGCCAAGGGGCGTCTCACATGAATTCGATCAAATATATTTAATAAAGCTAACTCGAATTATTCGAAGTTATTGCATCAACTTCAATTCGTTGCACATTACTGCACAGAACATGCGACGCAGTAGTCGTGTTTAGCAACGACAGGGCTTTCAGCAACGTCAGACGTCTGCTCAAGGTCAAATTATAAATAAATCTCTCGAGCTGACAGATAATGGAAACTGTTTCAGGAAATACTTCTGCCGCTTCGAGTTCCGTCCTGTATGGAGATATAAAGTCGTCACTATGAGTCGAATCTAACTCAGGTTCGGAAATCAATTCCGCTGTGTTCCGTTGATTTGTGGTTAATTGCGGCGGTTCATTTAGCTGTAAGTAATTATCGACGACCTCGATTCCTGTAGTCACAAATTCGAATGCAGAATTTGGGGTATCAGTTAGGTTCGTGCTTGAAACTCCAGTGTCGTAACTGTGAGACGCATCTGACTCAGGATCAGAAGATTTTTCCGCCGTATCTAGTTGGACAACTGTGGCTGGTTGATTTAATTTGTCTGGTTGTGATTCGTCCATCTCATCGAAAGTGGTACCGATGCTGACAAACTCGAATTCATCATTTCGGAGGTTTGTCTCATCGAAGAATTGTTGTTCGCCCACAGGTATTTCCAGCCGCTGCAATATCATCGTGTAATTGCCGTTTCGTTGCAAGCAGATAAACAAAACAATTAAATTGACCGTGCTACTAGATCGATCAAAAATTGCAAATCGAGGAAATCGAGATTATTCACTTTGAAGTGATGCAGTATGATTCAAATTTGCTGCGCTCGATATCAGTGAGACACCCCTAGCTTCGGGCAAATCCCAGGTCAAAAATTTTACTTGGCAACGGCTCGGGGGGATGTTCCAGCCAAATTTAAATTTGTTTTTGCCGACAAATTTGCACGAAAATTCATGATTTGGCAGGGCATTTGCAGCTGTGGCAAAAAAAACGAAAGTTTTCGTTACAAATAAGACAATGACGTCGGAACTATACCAAAAAGAATGTCTCCAAAAACGAATTTTGCCGTTCATTCGATCCCACGACCATCCCGTAATGTTTTGGCCAGATTTGGCAAGCTGTCATTACAGCAAAGTCGTTCAAGAATGGTATGCAGAGAAAGGGGTCCAGGTTGTTCCGAAAAACCTTAACCCACCTAACTGCACCCAGTTCCGCCCTATTGAGAAATACTGGACAATCATGAAGAGGAGACTCAAGGCAAAGGGAAAGGTTGCCAAAGACATCAATCAGATGAAGACCTGGTGGAATAAGATAGCTAAAACGATGGACGAAGAAGGTGTGCGCCGCCTAATAAGCCGTGTTACAGGAAAAAATCGAGAATTCCTTCGAAACCGTGACGAATAATTTTATCCGTATTTTTTCTTAAAAGAATGAAGAAAACGCTACATTTGTATAAAAAAAGATCTTGAATTCAATAATAAATAACTGAAATACAGGCAATAGTTTTTGTTCCAATTATATCTGAAGCAAGCTTTTAAATTAAAACGTCTTGCAACGTTGCTACTGACATTATACAGTAGCAACGTTGCAAGACGTTTTAATTAAATTTATATCGAATTTAGATGACGTAAACTTACGAGATATATCAATTTAAAGTTATGATGCAAATCATAAGCAATAAACTATAAAATCGCTAAAGCCTCTGTTCATATTTCCATTCAATAGATGTGATATTCGTGAGACCCAAAGCTTTGAGATGTACATCAATCCTTCATGTACAGTGACCGGCACAAAAAAGATCCAAATGTAACTTAAACGCCTATTAATGTCTATTTATCATGGCAAATATTCTTCTAAAACATGTTTTAAGTTCGCTTTAGCATCTTTTCGTCTACAATGTGCAGACTTCTTCAGTGTCGTGTACTTTGAGTCGAGTTATTAGTACACGACCCTGAAGAAGTCTGCACATTGTAGACGAAATACGCGCATCTGTCAAGATAAGCAAAGGTAGTTGGAATATCTTTTATTAGATTTCATAAGATATCAAACATATCAATTACAGTTTATAGTTTATTTATATCATATTCAAAGATGTCGGATTTTAAAGTGCTAGGCTGCTTGAAAAGTTCCTTTAATTTCTATAGGATGGCGTTGGTAATCGCCAATGTGAACCATTTTCTATGAGCTTCACTCCTTGAATGACGGCTGTCAAATTTTCAGACATTTCTGTCCACGCAGTCATTATAGTGACAACAATGAGAAGAGACCGATCAGCAAGTTTTTAAAAAAATAGAAAAATCCGAGTTTTGAGTTTTGATAATTTCTACGCAAGAAAATGGCTGCCGATACCAAAGCCAAGCTGGATAAGTATATTCCAGGCTCTGCTCCGTCGATTCAAACGATTCATAAGTGGTTTGCGGATTTTCGTTGTGACCGCAAAAGGAAACGTATTCATGTTACAACCTCTCAGGAGTATTTGAGCATGTTTAAACGCAATCCGAAGGCACCGATTCATAATCATGGATGAAACTTGGATCCATTACTACACACCGGAGTCATCGCAGCAGGCAAAACCGGGCGAAAGTGCTCCGAAGCGCCCGAAAACGCAACAATTATTGGATCGTTTGAAGGATGAAGTCAAAAAAAAACGGCCGCATTTGCAGAGAAAAAGTGTGCTCTATCATCACGAAAATGCGCCTGCTCATTCATCCTCAATTGCTCAAGCGAAATTGAATGAAGTTCGGTATCAATTGGTTCCCCATCCACCTTATTCGCCAGACTTGGTCCCCAGGGACTTCTATTTGTTCCCAAACCTGAAGAGATGGCTCACCGGTAAGCAATTTTACTCAAATGATGAGCTCATACCTGAAACCGATGGCTAGGACATTCGAAGGACTTACTGAAGGACATTCGAAGGAGTACCAACAATCAATATGCAACTAGCGATTTGAAATTGGTTCACTGTTGTAGAACCCCTTGGTCCGAAGTACACATTGAAGCCAGCACCTTGCGGTACATATTTGCGCCTTTGTTTTGATTTGCTGTGTTATTTTGCCAGAATATTTGAGAGTGTGTTCGTGTGAGTTCATTATTAGGGCCTCTCGCAGATTTCAACTTGACGAATTCAGCGTCGAGACTTGGGTCTGCACCCATTAGGCTTTTTGACGTTTAATCACCTTTTGCTTTCTAGCACATCCAGAGGAATGATGGTTTGTTTTCCTCCAAAAGATTTTCCTTCCTACTTGCACTCCATTAAATGACGCTATAGTGTGCGTGCGTTCTAGGTCACTTAGCCTAATACAAGGCCCAATTGATCCAGGAGCTCAAGCTTAATGATCATATACAGCGCCGTATGTTCGCTGATTAGGTTTTAAAAAACCTTTTGCAGCGACGAGGCCCATTTCTGAATGAACGGGTATGCAGACAAGCAGGATTTTCGAATTTGGGACAAGACCAATCCACCGAGGCCCACTAAGTGGTAAGGCATCCCCAGAAAGTAACTGTTTCGTGTCTCGTCAATCGCCCTTATTCTGAATTCCTCTTGAGTCGGATTTATTTCGAACGAAACGTAATTTTGCATTCTGCATTTCGATTGATTCGACTTTTCCTATGCCAAAAGTTAAGTCGATCGAAATTCAGAATGCAGAATTTTGTTTCGTTTGCAATAAATCCGAGTCAACGGAATACAGAATACAGGTGAATATCTCACACACAGTTTGTTTTATTCAAAGTTGAACAGGATAGGAGAAAGATAGGAAACGGTTAATGCAAAACTCTTTTAATCCATACAGTAGCTGATAGGGAAACGTGTATTATCCACCTTACATGGTAGTGTCCTAAGACTTCGCCAAACCTGCCACAAATAATAAAAGCCAAACGATCGAGTGAGTCACTTCCAGCAATGCACTCCAAAAACGCAGGCCGTGCAATATACCTATATACGGTGCCCGAGCCACAGCAACAGAATTATGGTTCCTTCCTCCTTCATTCCTCCAGTGGGGCCTAACTCAATACATGACCGGGCCTCCAAAATTGCAGATCAAGCAAAGATGAGTACTTTTGAGAATAGTCACTCAAGTTATCTCTTCCGCACAGTTATTGATTAGCAATCAATTCTTTCAATACAGGCACTACTGTTGGCTGCTTCCGTGGCTCATCATACTCAAGATACTGTTACCAAAGAAAGCCTTATCCATAAGCTAACATATGGCAGTAGTCCCGTTTCAAAGGTTTCACCAAATCTTTAGCTAGCTGTCTCCTGCAGTATACTCGTTCGGTGGTCCTCCGCGGACTTACGTTGCATCGACCACCGTATCCCCCAAAAGTGGTATCTTCGATCTCTCGTCCACGAAGGCATAGATGTTCAGGAAGAAAAGCTATATATTATTTTGACTCAGGATGTACCAGGCTGTTCACAAGCTTAATGAATCAATCCTCAAAACATAATTCCCAAAGAATAACCCCTTGAATATTCTGTCAAAGTAACACAGCGAAATCAAAACAAAAGCCAAGATGTTATGCCTTGTTCATACTACAGCGTTGTTACATAATACAAGGCTATCTTGATGAAATTTTCTTTGCAGATACTTTTCAAAACACCCTTGTATTATGTTACAAGCCTGTAGTCTGAACAAGGCATTAGTACCCAAAGGCGTAAGAATGTATTTCAAATTGCAAGATGAACGGTGGGACCAATGGGGTTCCAAAGCAGTGAGCCAATTTGCAATCGCTTGTATCATGTTGATTGTTGCTTTGATGACGCAATCCTTCCCGTAGTGTCACAGAAATTAATCCAAAAGAAAGCTCTTGAACACCGGATGTTCCAACGAGTATTTTTTGGAACAATCTTTTCCATATAATAAAATCTCTTTAAAGGGCGATCCATCGTTTTGCACAAAAAATTAAAAAAAAAAACCTAAAAATGACCACCCTAGTGTATTCTATAGAATACAATCAGGGGCTAGATAGTCAATAAAAAAAATGGAGATAATTTTTGGTTTAGAAAACACCAGCATATCGTTCTCAAGCTTGGTTTCAAGTTTAATGAATCACCCTCGAAACTTAACTCCCAACGAACAACCCCTCGAAATAACACAGCGAATCAAAACAAAAACCAAGATTCAAAGGTGCAAGAATGAATTGTAAAATGCAAGGTGCAAGGTGTACTTAGGACCAATTCAGTTGCAAAGCAGTGAACTAATTTTCAATAGGGTGCATCTCCACATACGGAGAACGGTGAAATTCCTGATCCGTCGTTTTTACGCCGTTTGATCTCCACGCATCCAATTTTTGGAAACGTAATAACTAAGGCCTGTACTCGAAAAAAAATGCACCAGACAAAAGGGTTCGCCCAAAATTTATTTTCAGTCGGATTTTCTTGAAACTTTCAAAGAATGGATTATGTTTCTGCATAATTACTTTATTCAATTTCCATTCCAAAGCCTCAAAGCCTGCACCTTTCCCTTAAGACCCCTCATTACATTTTGTGCAATGGTGGATCCGACCTTTTCGGTCACTTTAATCCAGTCTTTCTTCAACTCCAGCTCGTTCTGAAACACCTTGGACGATTTTCGAACTTTGGCCTTCATTATGGCCCAAAATCTTTCCACCGGACGAATCTCTGGTGAATTTGGGGGTGGGGTGGGGTGGAGGTTTTGGGGGTTTTTGGTACAAACACAAAGTTATTGCTGTATTCGGCCAAAATATTGTCTCGCCTTCGTGGAACCGCAGGAAGGGCAACAGACGCTTCTGGAGGCACTCGGTGCGGTAAATTTCGCTGTTGATGGTACCCGTTGTGATGTGCGGTTGACTCAGTTTACCTTATTGGCATATGGCCGGCCAGAGCAAGTATTTTTTTGACGAATTTGACCACTTTCTTCTTCCTTATGTCTTCCGGAACATCATCCCGTGATTTGGCAACATAGAACACCAGCCCCAGTACCTGCTTTGCGTCTGCCTTGATGTAGGTTTCGTCATCCATAACGACACACATTGGTTTCATTAATCACTTTCGATACAGCTTCCTTGTGCGGGATTCGGTCGCCGTATTTTGTTGATCACGCCGGTTCGGTGCCTTGCGGACCTTGAATACACGAAGCCCAGCTCGTTTCATGGTTTGCTGAACGAACCAGGCGGAACACTTTGCCTTCAGAGCCGCGTCGCGAATCGAAAGGTTCGGATTACACATGAAATAATCCAAGACCTTCCGGGCCTTCACAGTGTCAGCTGTCTTCGATTTTCTCCCACTTCCAGTCCGCCGCTCGGTCGTCTGGGACACCTTAAACGATTTTACCACTCGAGACACAGTTGTATGGGTGATTCCATGGTCCATCTCATGGTCGCAGTCGGATTTCCATAACGGCGCTCAAAATTCTCCGGCGATTTTCTTGTTGTTGCGATGACATTCCAATAAAATTTTGCACATGTAAACAATTCACTCCAAACTAGTTATACCCAGATTTTCATCAATTTTCACCCACTTCTTACAAAAAGTTACACACGGATAAAAATGGTGCATTTTTTTCGAGTACAGGCCTTAATGGACACTTTGTTTCAAGCAGGCAAATTTTAAGCCCATGACATACTTGATTGAAATAATGCAATTTTGAGGTGAACTGTCACTTGAAGAAATTATAGCGGATTTTTCAGGTTTCATTCTACAGCTCTTAAAGATAATACGATTTTGAAGATATGGTTTCATTGTATTTGACGTTTAGGTCCTGAGGCATATTCTGATGCCATAGATAGATCCGAAGGCTATTCTAATGTTTCATCACAGTCCCTGGGTTTCATCCGATTTTATTTAGTATCCACACTTTTAAAATTCACTACCGCTCTTCATTACTACAAAATAATACTGGAGTATTTTTTCAAACAGACGTATCTGAAAAAGGGGAAGTAAAATTCAAACTTTAAATTCTTGCAAACTAGGGCCACCAACACAAGGAATAACATTTCCGCGAGGGTGCTGACAGTTTTGAGAAATTTATGTTTGAATCTTACTTCCCTTCTTTGATAACAAAAATAGATACGTCTGTTTGAATGAACGAACTCGAGAATTACTGTCCTGCCTCACGCTTTCCTCAAGCCGAATATTATAACATATCAAACCCATCTTCGACCAAGTATGGCCCAATGATCATGTGGCGCTCTTTGACGTATACGCTTGCAAAACAATCATGTGTCAAATCCGATAATTCCAACTAACTGACGATGCAAATCCATCGCTTAACACAAAAAAAGCGCCATCTATGTTTGTTATGTAGTATATATATATACCCAGCTCTACGACCATTTCTATCAGCTGACGGCAACCGCTTGGGAGCATTTTGTGCGAAAGATAATAACACATGTACATACATATTTGCCGAGGCGATAAATGTAAACATTAAACTGAATGAAACAAGCGGTTTTGATAACAGTTCCAAAAGATAATTTTCTCTGACCGCGCTCTGTCGGTTGCCGGGGTTGTCAATCGTTTGAGTAACCCAACTTATCCAATTATTCATCTTGCAATCGGATGTCCAAACGGCACGAGTGAGCACAACAACAAACCGACAGGAAATGAACATAGTGCTTATCAGACATTCAGAAGGCAAGTTCAAGTGCACTCGAACCGCTGGCTGTGCCACTTGACTCGAGTAAAGTAATTTTGGAACACAGTTTCAAAGATAACGCCCCGAGAGCCGACATGCATTCATCAACAAGACTCGATAGGAAATTTCAAGCCGTTGAACTAAATAAACTCGAACTCGAGCCACCGTAGAAAAAATGGGTGTTTTATTCTAATTGGAGTCGTCGTCGTACTTCCATACACGTGCGGTCGCGGAATCCAAAAGCTCCGTTTTATGGGCAATGAATGTGTTGTGAATTTCAAATTCGTTACCGTATCATCCTTTCGCCGTCCCTAACAAGGGATTTATACAATGGATCGTTTGTGTGATGAAAATAGCAGAAGAAAAACATCGTTTGGAAGTGAATTTATAATTATTTTTATTGTTTAATTCCAGAAGAAATAAAAAATGAAAATTTAGTGAAGATCAAAAGTGATTTTGCGCGTTTTCGACAGTTGATCGCCTAAAGCAGAAGTAGAAGAGAACAACGCCCTCTGGTGGAATGTTTATGGTGAAAGTGAGCAATGATTCCGCCTACTGCTGTAAATTGTAATAGTGGATGTGACATAAGGAAATGAGAGGCGATAGGCAACAACATGCGAATCAGCATCTCACGCTTGGGGAATAACATCCAAATGGTTGCTGCCAGTGCTGCTGTGGGAATGCGGCAAGAATCGTTGTGTGATAACGTGTGATTATCATTCCGGGCGAAAGGGGGCAGCGTAATCGCATGTGTGTTTGATAGTGACGAAAGGGAAACGACCGTCGTGCCATCGTTGGCAGTGGCTCAGTAGTTCAGTGTGAATAATCATAAGACGAATAGGAAAGAGGAGGATTGCCAGAAAATATCGGTTTCGAACTAACGAAAGTGCCGGAACAAGCGGATACGAGCTGCAAGATGACGGTGGATTTTAACAATTTTTTTTGGGTAAGTTGTTTATGAGGAGTTTAATATGGAGAGCCAAGATTGGTAATAGGAACGATAAAATAGTATACTATTAGCAAAACAGTCTGCTTCGCATGAAATTTGTCATCTTTATCATAATGTAGTACTTTGCCCTGGATGTTTTTCATTTCTTGGAACTCCGTTGAGTTATTATAATTTATTTATTTATTTCGTCACCCAAAAAACTAGTATATTTGCGGATGCATATGTAATTTTTCTACATTTCTTAATGCTGTAGTATAATGTTGTTATGAAGTATAGAAATAAATAAAATAAACGTTTAGATTAATTAGAGAGTGCTTCCAATTTTTTTTAGTTGATGTTGTTCCAAGTGGTTAGAATATTTCATCAGGATATGCCGTGCTATTGTGGGTATAATTTGATTTATACACCCATATTTTGCATAATTCGTCCGGTAATGGTTAGTTATGAATAAATTTCCGTATCTTAGTTGTCTGGAAGGTACGGTAGAAGTAAAATTCAGATAAAATTTCAGTTGAATCAACTCGCGGCAAAACGATGTCGTTGACAAATGAAACCATTACGTATTCACGACGCCGTTTCAATGTTTGAATATTGATGAGCATGCATCGCGCCTCATAAGATGGGAGAAGAAGCATTGACCATCTTAATTTCGGAAGAGCATATCATAAAAATTGCTTTTCCACTGATTCTATTCGCTTAATATCTGTGTTATAAAATGGAGACCAGAAAGTGCTACAATATTCCAGAATAGACCTAACATAAGCAACAGACGGTTTTTTTTATTTTGTAGGAGTTGTCAAAACTGAAGCTGGATCGGTTTTATGAATCCATGTATGTTAATTGCTCTATGGATAATTGTGCTGTAGTGTTCATTGAAATTTAGGGGTTAATTATAGAAGTCGAGTCGAGCAGCTCAACGCGACACACGTAACTGTCGAGTCCAGCAAAATTGCGCATTTCAGAAACTGATTGAATCTGATCAAGTCAAAAACCGGTTCAGGAGCTTCGTCAATTTAGCTGTCATTTCTGAAAGTCGAAGAATAAGTATTGTAATTTTTTACTTTTGTTTTGTGCATTACAAGACCAATCTATTATACAGACCAATAGACACAGTCCGATCCTGAACTTCAGAGAAGTTCTTTGCTGAAATTTTTGAGAAATTTTGAACTTATACTGTCGTTCTACGCATAACTGTCCCATGTTGCTTTTGGTCAAATTGCAGCTTTTTCAATACATGCTTAATTTTTTAACTGTACTATTGGATACAAACAAAAAAATGTATACTTTGTTCTGAGTTTATATAAAAAAAACATCAAGTTAGATTGTCCCATGTTGTAATTCTAGGCATAAAAGTCCCACTACGACATTTCTTAAGAGATCTTAGAAAACAAAATTGATTTAAGTTTACAATATTCTTTGTAGGAACTACTCGACACTCAGCATTGATAAGCCCCTTTATATGTAAACTTAAACAATGACTTTGACATGAAAACATTGACATTAAATTATCTTTATAAGCCACCATTTGCATTTGATAGAACTGTGTTTTTTATGATGATATGGTGATAAAAAATAATCAGAATCATGGTAGGAGCATAAACAATAATGCACATGGCATGTGTATTTGAAAACGTAAATTCTATCGCCAACGATCCATCAATACATCATGCAGTGCGACTGATATGCCTAGAATTTTCTACTGCAAGGCAAGATTCTAAGCATGTCAGTCCCACTGAATATTTTACCTCGCATTTTACATACAAAAATAATCTTATTGTTTGTAATAATTACAGATTACATCGAAACTCAGCGACATCTTCAAATACCAATCATAAATTTATGGGTTTTGCCACAAATATTACCAGCACTACACAATAGTGATGCAAAACATAAAACGCTCTTTTCTCAACTACAACTTTTGCAACATGGGACAGTTATGCGTAGAACGGCAGTATAGGCAGTGCCCTCTCTTGTAAGTTTCTTCCTCGAATTCAAAGAAGTTTTTTCCTGAGCATATTCTTTCTGAACTTCTGATAAGTCCAATTCTAATTTTCGAGGAAAATTGTATTGAAACATAGGTAAATTCTTCTTCAGAATTTCTATAAAAAAATCTTTGGAAATTTCTTCCTGAACTTCTGAGATGTCCTCCTCTGAGCATTTGGTAAGTTTCCTTCTGAACTCTGGGAAATGCTTACTCAAACTACTAGAAAGTACATCCAATGCTTCTGACAAGTTTTTTTTTGGTCTTTGGAGAGGTTTCTTCCTGAGCTTTGAGAAATCTTCATTCTAAAATTCTTAAATGATCTCTTCTAAATTTCAGAAACGAACCCAAGTAACATTGCCAAAACCATCCAGCTTTATTTAGCTTTATTAAAGTTTTATGAACGCCACTGGAAATCAATTTGGTTTTATTATGGAGGTGCCAAAAGGTTTTCTATCTTAGTCAGGTTCATGAAAACCTACACAGCTTCTTTACAACGATCTTTAAAATATGTCCTCTAAAATTCCTTCTACTCTCTTTAAAGGTTTTACTTTGACTTTATGAACACGTAAAATGCTGTTTTGAAATGCCGTTTTAGGACTCATTCATATTATCTTATTATGGTCAGTTGAAAAAGCATTTGAAACCATTATGCCTCCAGTAAATGCATTGAACGGCAAATTGGCATTGAGGGAAGTCACTAAATGACCAAATAGTTTTATAGTAGCCATTGCGAAGTTAAATAGGCTTTTTTGGCTAAACTGTAATTTCTTCCAATCGCTATATTGAAATATAAGAAATCATTGAAATTAGGAAAAATAAATACACCAAATATAAAAGGTAATACAAATGAACTGTAGATCAGAGAACAATTTGGCATTCTTTTAGATAACCTGATTGAATTCCATAAATTTTCAAAAAATTCATGATTAATTTATAGGGTCTATTCGTTTCAATTTTGTTTATGTTGTTGTAACCTCGCATAATTTCCGAGGCGCGTTAAATTTTAGCTTCTATCATGCCAATATTCACCATAAATTTAAATGCGCATATGATTCGGAGGACGATACGCTGTAGAAAACTCAATTTGTTTTGGATATTTTACTATGAAAACAGGATTTTTTCCCCAGATTTTGTTTACTGGTGAATCAGAAGAGCAGAGAATCGAACAAAGCAGAAATAACAAAAACCAACCACGATATAACAGTGAAGTTTGACAGCTGTGGCCATTTGGCTGGTTTGCATGGCAGCCAATAGGTTTTATGAATGTTCTGAAGTGGTCATAACATCTTTCACTAGAACATTTTCAAGATCTTTTTGGTCTTATTCCGGTTTTTCTTAATTTGTTTTCACAACCGTCTATAGAGTGGGCCACTTTGTACACATTTCGGCTTTAAAGATGCATAGAGGAGGTGCTGGTGAACAAAACAGTTTTGAATGTAATTTTATCAACCAAGCAGGGAGGAGTGCTATACGGCTGGAATAAAACTAAAATTGTTACTAGGGAAGTGAGCTTTTGGAAAGTTTTAACTAAACTTTTGGAAAGTTTCTTCCGGAACGTCCTGAGATTTGTGGAAGTATCGGAAGTAAGTTTTGTGGAATTTTCTGAATTTCTGAGAAATTATAGGTAGTTTTTTTTCTACACTTTGGGAAGTAAAATCTTAAATTTCTGGGAAGAACTCCAGACCCTCTGGAAAGTTCCAAACTTCTAGGAAGTCTGCTTCCCTAAACTTATTCCTGAAACTCCGAGAAGTCCTCTCCTAATTTTTGGGGAAGTTCTCTCCTGAACTTTCGGGAAGTATGATCTTGAACTTTGCGGATTTTTGGTACAGATTTTTTGTGGGATGTTACTACTTGAACTACTAAGAAGTGCTCTATATATGTCTTAGAAGTTTCTAACTGATCCTCGGAAAAGTTTTTTTTTCGAGTAAGTCTTTTCCTGAAGCTCTGGGAAGTCTCCTGATCTTTCGCGGATGTGCCCTAAACTCAGGATAGTTTCTTTCTATATTTCCAGGAATCTTCGAGTAATTTCATAAACTACTTAACTGCAGGGTAAAATTTTAAATCCCTGATCCCTGAACTGATGCGTTGAGAAATACTTCAGAAAAAAACAAATCAGAGTTCTAAGATTTATTTAAAAAACTTATAACTTTTACTATTGGTCTGAGTCTCCGTCCCCCACCAATTGAGGTTGAGAGCCAATGTTAAGCCAAAAGTAATAGTATTCAAACGAGAAAATAAAATTTGTATTTGTTTTGTTTTGAATAAGAATAGGCTTGTTTTTGCTAGAAGTAATTTTTTTCTTCTCTTAACTCACCTGAGAAAAAAGATAATGGTTTAGTATATTTCTTACCTTGCTCAGCCAATTACAAATAACCGATGAAAAACACGTATTAAAACAAACTGTTACTCGAAAAAAATGTGGCATCAGTCACAAGTTTCCGAGCGATCGATTGAGTCGACCAACTCGACAATTGTAATAGTAAAAAAGGACCTGTCGAGCAAAGTGACGGTCGACTCGGACTTCTATAATTGGCCCCTCAGTTCAGAGTTTAAGGTAACACCTAAATCCCTTACCCTTTAAGACAAATTTAACATCATGATTTCCTAATGAGATTGTTGTAGAGTGTGTATTCGACAAAAAAATGTACAATGTACAAAAATAAATCATAGTTATTCATAGAGTAGTTCCAGTCATGTCTCCGAAAACAAAAAAATTTTCGTGAAAAAAATTTGTGCACTTACAATCAAAAGCCAGGGCCGTCCCACCGATGGATCGCTTAAAAGCTTGAAATTGCAAATACAACTGTGTCTCGTGTGATAAGAACCTTCAAGGAGCGTCTGAGTGCCCAAAGGAAGAAAGGGAGTGGTCCTAAAAGTGGTACAATGGACAGTAAAATAGTCAGGAAAGTGGTGCACAGTTCTAGAACCGTCCAAACATTCGAGATGTCGCTAAGAAGTGCGAGGTGTCAGTTAGATTTGGGCAGAAAACCACGAAGCGAGCTGGGTTACATGTTTACAAAGGGCAAAAAGCCCCATACCGGAATGAAAAGCAAAACATCACTGAGAAAACTAGCGCTCGGAAACTTTACACGTAGTTGCTCACCAAATTGTGTTGCATCGTGATGGATGACGAGACTTACGTCAAGGCCGGCTTCCGTCAACTTCCTGGGCAAGAATATTTCGTTCCAAGTCTAAGTTCGATGTTACGGAGAATGTCCGAATGAAGAAACTATCAAAATTTGCCAAGAAGTTCCTGATCTGGCAGGCAATTCGGGAATGCACGAAATGATGGCCATTCGGCGATAATAACACACATCGGAATTTTATGCCAGATTTAAAAACAGGCACCAGAATAGAACATTTTCATATTTTGTGGAAGATCCCAGTTTAAGCGATACTTTAAAGAACCAAAATAGCGGAGCAGAAAGTTCCATTGTCAGATTCTTCAGAAATGTCGGAGGAATATTGTCTGGTCCAGAACCTTCAGAAGCATCCAGATTGTTAAGGGCATATAAGATGCCGTCTACCATCAGTTTACTTACCTTAATAATCAGACTAAGGCCGTTGTGGCCTCTGTTGAACATAGAAGTTGTCTCCATTGTAATCGGTCCATGGCTGTGCCTCGCCAGCCTCGCTGTCTGCAAAGAGTCCGCAGGTCGCCTTCTACTTGATCAATCCACCTTGCCCACCTCACCTCACCGTAGATCGAACGCAGCACCTTCCGTTCAAAGACACCAAGGGCGCGTTGGTCCTCCACTAGCAATGTCCATGTTTCGTGGCGGTAGAGAACTTCCGGTCTAATTAATGTCTTGTATATGGTCCACTATGTAGTTCGGCGAACTTTGTTCGATCTAAGCGTCCTTCGGAGTCCAAAGTAGGCACAATTGCCAGCCATAATGCGCCTTTGTATCTATCTGCTGGTGTCGTTATCGGCGGTCACCAATGAGCCCAGTAACACGAATTCATCTACTACCTCGATTTCATCACCGTCGATCTAAACTCGTGGTAGGAGGCTAACATTATATTTTGTTTTCAACGCTTTAATCACAAGCCCAATCCTACCAGCTTCAGCCTTAAGTCTGATGTACGAGAATGTTGCCTTCCTCTGCACAGGTCTCTGCACATATCGGTGTGGTACGCAGTGCGAGCGGTCAACTTCTCGTAGAAGATCAATCCTAGAGAGTTTGAGCTGTTTAGTGGATTATCTGTAACTAGAAATGAGAAAAAATTAATATTTTCCATTTAATTCCAACTACCTTTGCTTATCTTGACAGATACGCGTATTTCGTCTACAATGTGCAGACTTCTTCAGTGTCGTGAACTAATAACTCGTGTACTGGAATTAAATGGAAAATACTAATTTTTCTTCTCATTTGTAGTTCTCGTTGAATTTGCGTGTGTCGTTCTTTAGCACGGTACAGTGCTTCGCGGTCTCGATCTTCCAACTGGCGCTTTTTCTTTCGAAGAATAGAATTTAGCCTGTTCTGTGCCTTTCTATACCGTTCTACATTCGCTCTCGTACAGTTTTGCAGCTTTGTCGCCCGTGGTACAATCTTCTCCTCTACTAACTGCTTGCATTTGCCATGCAAAGCGAAATTATAAGACATCACATTCCATTTGCAGTAATTTTCAATAGTTTACAGTTCTCGGAAACTTTTTCAAATAGACGTATGTCATTTTGTAAACAAAGAGGGGAAGTAATAATCAAAAGTAAATTTCTCGAAATTCTCAGCACCCTCACATAAAGAAGCATCACAATCATGTAAAGCAATGTTATTCCATGTGTTGGTGGCCCTAGTTTGCACGAAAGTGCTAAGGGTTTCGAGAAATTTACGTTTGAATCTTACTTCCCCTCTTTGTTTACAAAATGACATACGTCTGTTTGAAAAAGTTTCCGAGAGTTGTTGAAGGATAATTTTTGATTATTGAATTGATTCGCGGGAAAAAATTTAACCGCTTGATTTAGACAGCTTGAATATCTATTGCAGATTAATTGAGTTACACTAATGTGTTTTTTGAAATGGTTTGTTTTCAGCGATAACTCTAGAACGGAACAACTTATCGACCTAATTCGAATCCCATTTTACGGTTTGGGCAAAAAGTAATCATATGGCAGTTTTTAAAAATTCACAATTTTTTTTGTAAATACCCAAAACTTTAAAAACTGTTTTTTGACCATTGCATGGCAAGGAATCAAAATTGGAGCAATATAAAATGTTTAAGCATGTGAATTTATCAACTCTATTTAGTCTTTTTTTACACGGTAACCCCGTGCAAAAAAAACCTTTGTGTATTTGCTGTTTAATTTGTTTCAATATTTCGTGACGGATGCTTTTTTCAATTTACACTCTACCCTGCCGTAAGACGTAGTCTTCTTCAAAAACCACTGGAAATAGTCAACAAAAACAAAGTATATTTAACGGGCTTGAACATAATTGTCATAACCGGAATGATCTCACAAAGTGCTACTGTTCGATGAAATGTAACTTCTTCTCTTTCTTTTCGAAAAAACCTGAACCAAAAATTATATTTCTAATCAATTTGTTCAGTTGATATTCGAAATATTGAACCAAACTTTTAGCAGCGAGTAAGGAGTGTTGCCTCCAGATGTTTTCAATAATAGCTCAAGAACTTTTTTTTGAAACTTTCGCTTCACGATCCGCGAGGATCGCAGTATCAAGTCACTAGCCTAGGCACGATTCGAGGATAAAATTTCCCCTTGATTGAGTGATCAAATTTTGGAAAAAAAATATTCACAACATCATCCAACAACATCCTTTTGCTAAAAGTGTACAAAACACAAACAAACATTATACCTTTACTCTAATCGGTATCAATGTTGTATGAGTTCTTCGCGATTTGTGTGCAACTGCAGGCAAAGAATTTAATGGCTGACTCCCAAGGAAACAGATGTGTTTGCCCATAAAGACAGTAACGCTCAAATCGCAAAGTATTCCGGATTTTTTTTTCCGAGCCATTATCACTTGAAGCTGAAGCTGATGAGCTGAAAACTTCAAGAGGATTCATGTCGATTTTATGACATGGATAAAGAAGACTCGGAACACTTTCTGTACCAATGGCCGACAAAAGATTTATGCTCTTCAGCAAAGGGCTACTAGAATCCTTTGAAATCTGGAGAACAAATCCCACGGTACGGTAGTGCGCTTTATTCGGTGTGTTATACCGCCCGGGACAACGGTTTAAGCCAAACATTGGTATTCATTTCTAGCAATAGTGATGCGTCATGCTGACAATGTCTAAAGCAAAAAAAAAGAGGATATGTCACAATAGATCTAAAAGTTGGTCGCAATGATTGAGATACCCGACCTGGATGAATTCCGGATTTGTTCTTAAAATATATTTTTCTATAGTTTTCATATCTAATGAGGAAATAAGATTAAAATGTATCCAAAAAACCAAGAGCCAGTTTCGAAATTGATGTTCTTCAAAAATATCTCCAATTTTTACAAAAGTTGCTCAATATTTACGTTATGACAAGGTTGCTGTACATAGAGGTAGAACTATAAAGCTCGATTCAAAGAAAATCTGGACGAACGGTTTAATACACCACCGCTTGCCTGGTGGTTGGAACAAAAAACGTTTGAAAGGCATTTGCTGATGTTTCATTGACGAAGAAATTGGTGAAAAGTTTTTACCGATTGATCGACGCATCTCGAAAGTACGGATCATGGAACTTGAGAAAGTTGTGCACAAACATCTAGAGAATCCTTCGTGGTCTGCCTCAAAAATAGCAAAAGTGTAATCAAACGTTACAAGGATACCCTGAATGTGGATAGAGCACAGCGCATCTGTCATAAAAGTGGCACTAGGACAAAGAGCTGGGGATGAAGGTGATGAGGTACGTGAAAGGCAATCCAGGTGTCTCCATACGTGATTTGGCAAAGAAATACGATTCCAACTTCTCCACCGTGCGTAACATCCTTTCAAGAGAAGGATATAAGTCTTTTTGTGCCAGTAAACATCCGAATCGCTCTCTGAAACCAAATTCAGTGGCCAAAAAGCGAGCACGGTTACAATACGAACGAGTTCTGACGAAATTTGATGACTGTATTTTAATGGATGACGAAACATATGTCAAAATGGATTATAAACAACTCCCCGGACGAAAATTTTACGTGGTAACTGGTCGTAGGGATTTCCATTCCAAGTATAACTTTGTTTTTGCTGATAAGTTTGTTCGGAAACTAATGATTTGGCAAGGAAACTGCAGTTGTGGCCTTAAAACCAGGTTTTCATCACATCTCACACAATGACGTCGAAGGTATACATTGAAGAATGTCTGAAAAAGCGGATTTTACCCTTCATTTGGCGACACAAGACCAACGTTATGTTTTGGCCGGGTCTAACCAGCTGGCACTATTCTAAGGAGGTACTAGAATGGTATGCTGCAAACAATGTTAATTTCGTCGCCAAAGAGATTAATACTCCGTATTGCTCTGAGTTCAGACCGATCGAAAAATATTGGGCAACTGTCAAGCGGAAACTTAAAGGATGCGGTAAAGAAGTGACAAATGCACAACAAATGCGTTTAAAGAGGAATAAGTTCGCCGGTACAGTGTCACCAGCGACTGTGCAGATCATGATGGCATCTATCACAAGTAAAGGGCGACAGTTCGTTCGAAACGGTGAAATCTAGTAACTTGTTATATATCGTTTGAAAGCTAAATGAATACCCTTTTGTTTGACGTGTTGATCAACCGCGTATGTTGTTTATTCTTGAGTTATGATCACTTGAATGCGTCCAGATTTATTTTGAATCGGGCTTTAAAATTGATACATAAAACTTGCCCTCCCACTCTTCAAAGATTCGGGTATTTTTTTTAAACGTGTCTGTTTCTAGATATTGAACCTAATCCTTGAAAAAAATATCTCACTACACCATTGGCTGTAGACCGACTCGTAAGATGAAAACAAATCAATCATGACGATGATGACAACGGGCGGTACGTCCACTGATAAAGCCTAGGGATAAAGATGAGTTCTATTGAGGGCGGGTGAAATTGACGCACTGGCAGTAGCGCCCGGATTGAGATGAATGCCTCGCTTGACTGATCACGCGTGAAACGACGTCGACACTGGTGGAATGTGGATTAGGACTTGTTGCTTGGCAGTGGAAATTTTGTCGCCAAGCATATCGATCAGCTGCTATACTATGAATAATTGTGTGAGGGAAATACGTAATCTGGAAGGGTAACAACTCATAACTCTGGCGCTGGGTTGAAATTGACGTAATATTCAGGTTACGTTTTTCACATCTTCAAAAAAATGTTCTGAAAAAGAATCTACTAATTTGCAAGATTGATCAGACTTAACCCACAGGAAACAACACTTTCCCTCATGAACTCTCAGTACTGTGTACATTTCAGTTGCCAGTATCATGCAGCAGTGTTAATTAAATATTTATGTACATATAGAAAAACCAGAAAATAGTTAACCATATGACATAGGCCTCCATCACGATATTAGATAATTACACGCGAGAAACTAGGTACGATACGTACCGTACAACAATACCTTCGCGCCCCTACAATTCCCAGCAATGTTTGTATGTTCCTACATTTAAATGCCAAGTTAATTTTCCTACCATACATCCACCGCCTTCGCCCGGAGAGCGGAAAGAAGTGGAACTCGCACGCGGTCGCACCGGTACGATGGATTTCAATCACACGTTTTGTCAAAGTTGTGTTGCTTGGGGCTGCCTACCAATACTGCACCATGGCGTGTTCAACCAGGGAAAAGTAAGCCATGTAGATATAAACAAAACACTGACTGCACAGCTGCATTAACGTGATACAGGATCGAGTTCCTCTCATTTCGTATTTTGCTGAGTTCAAATCTTAATACTAGACAAATACACTTAAGAATTTCAAAAGGTTGAACTTATGAATGGATTTTGTTTTACACGACGTTGTTTTTGTACCCCTTTAAGCTTTCCTGCTTACTACTGTTGATATATACTAGTACTCAACTCATTGGACCCATAACCTCAACGTTCATGATTCGAATTCAGGTTGCTCCAAATTTTTATTTTTTCAACGCCATTCTTGCCTTATGAAGCAACTTAGTGAAATTCATACTGAATAATCATAAAGCAATCTTATGAATATCGAAAGCTCATTTCGCTGAGTGTAGGCCTTCGTGCATACTATTTTCAGCAAAGTATCCTTTGGTTAGCAATTTGGAACCTTTTCATTTCTATAGAGCGCTGCAATTTTTAGTTTCAGAAGTGATAATTAGTCTAACCTAGAATTTATACAGGGAACAGACTCGTTCCCATTTCACCTTAATGTGATTCTACACAACGTACCAGATGTGTATACATATGTCTGTGCAGCGGCCTCTAGTGGTTAGCGGTGTAAATTACATAATCTTTTCACGGAACCACCAGAGCTAGCTAGAACGGTATCCTACTACACAGTCTATCGTGTTGTTGCAATGGTGGCTTTTAATGGGGATATTAACGCTCAATTTACTTTGATGTATTTTCAAAAAATTCAAAACTAGTTTTTGGCAACGCAACACATCGGATCGCTAAATGCTCGCGTCTTTCCGCTCCTTTCATCCTTTTTAACAGAATGATACGAGCTTTTAGCGATCCGATGTGTTGCGTTTCCAAAAACTGCTTTTATATTTTACGAAAATGCACCACAGCAAAATGAACCTTAAGCAGCGATAGAGGATGCGGCGGTGCGTGCAGGGGCGGTTATGGAGCTATTTTTGTTTCTTCGTAAACTATACAGAACGTCGGTTCGAGAATCAGCGATTAGACGATATCTCGCCATGGCAGCGTCGAATCCACACCTGCTTATAGTTTCTTTTTTTGTTTGCTAGAATAACATGCTGTCGTCAACAGTATGGAAGATTAATTCACCAGTCTTTGGCGTTAGGACATTGTGACGTTCAAAGCCGTACTAGATTTAGGTTACAGAAGAGAAGATGGAGAATCGTCACGACGTCGAGAATTCCAATGTACATGCTCTGCAGAAGTCATGTGAATATCGATCTACATTTCAAATCTCGAATAACTCTAACTAGCAGTGATATGATCGATAATTCTCTCAAAAATTGTTCTCTTTAAAGCGAAATACGTTTTTTACTCAATCGAGATTCGAATATGAGCTTCACTTCAAATATATCACTCTGTTTCTTTAAATCTCGTGATTGTCCCAGAATTTCATCGAAATTGGATTGTGAATTTCATGAACTTTCAGGATTAGCTCCGAACTATTCATGCAATTACTTTGAAATACTTCTCGGAGTCACCCAAATCTCTCCAGGCCGTTTTTTCGCCTTCTAGTGCGAAATTGGTTCGACCTTTAGAGCTGTCATAACCTTTCCATTTGTATCCGCCCTGGACTCGACTCAAGCTCGTTCGCTCTCTCGATTTTTTTTTAAAGATTTAACCTCTGTTTACCAATATACAAACATTATCTGTCAACATTTCTCGAGTACTTTTTCAAAAGGACGTAAGTCACAAAATGTAAACAAACGCGTTTTTCATGACATGTTATTAAAAAACCATGTTTATATGCCCACATTTGATGAACTTTCTGATGGATTATTTCTGAAAGTTTCTACTAACTTTTTACAAAACGGTGTAAAATCACTTCTGCACTTTTTGGGAATAATGTACATACGCCGCTTGTGTTGAAAAGTAACTTGCGAATCATTGTTATATCATTTGAATGCCTCTTAACGCCGCGTAAGTAAAAGGCTTTATACCTCAAGGTTAAAAATTTAGATTTTGTTTAGTAAAAATTGATATTTTTAGCAAAGATATTTTTACACCGTTTTGTTGCAGAAAACACTAATACGTCATTTTGATAATTTCAACGTATCTTTGTGGAATATGACAACTTGACGTAACATTTCGACGTATCAACATTTTCATTCGCAGAATGACGTATCATTTTGACGCAAGTAACATGCCATCTATCATACTGCCTTATCAAAATGACGTATAATCTTTCTCTATTGCAGACCGTTGTAAGAAACATTTTTCTAAAGGAAACTTGAATTTTCCCTCCTAGTGTAATTTTTAAGCACAGTGATGTAATATCTTTTATCAATGTGTCATTCAGTTGAATTTAATTGGGATAAGCATGTCTGGTTTTCAAATAGGAATAAAAATAAATTCAAAAAATTTCAATGCTGATTATCTCATTTTCGTCCAAATGTTACTTACGTCCATTTGAAAAACTACTCGAGATTTTATGTTTACATTGTGGGCTGATAAAATGATCCGAATATCCATTGAAAAAGTGTGGCTTATCATAAACGAATTCATCTATTTTCCCTGCTTTTGATATTAACAGTTCCAATGATTATGATGATTTTAACTACCCTCTAATGTAGCAAGGCATCTGCCTATAGTACTGGATTGTTTTAATTAAACGATTTGATCAAGGTTTTACTTTTTACTGTGGTAAATGTTCCATCATGTTCATGTATGAAGGACCAGTATTGTAGGCCCGTCAGATACACTTACGCGCAATTCAAAGCTACAGGGGTCTAGAGAGAATCTCCTACTAAAAACAAGTTCGCAGAAACCACACAAAAACCGAGCCCTCGCCTAGTAAAATGTCCAACTAGACGAGTCCGCTGTCTTTTCACGAAAGGTTAACAACAGGAAGTTGGCAGTCCTACTCTTCCTATCCAATTCGCTTCAATTGGGTGCTCTGATGGTCCCTTCCTTTATACCAACATATGGTGTTATAAAAATACATGACAAAAACAGAGAAATTAATATGATTTGCTTACCTTGATTTAGAAATCATCTCACCCTGAAGCTAGAGATTATGATACTCCTTAATTTGTTATTAAGCATATAGAATACCGTTATGATTTTCACACTACCACCCTTGCCAGTGACATAAGAGGAACATACAATTACTATTAACAGTTCCAATGAAGACAAAAACACCATAATTTAGACCCGCCTCCGAATTCATTTTACGTTCATTTATTGGGAGTTGGGGTGAAATTTTACCCATGTTAATAACCGAAAACAATTTTATTGTTTGAGTGATTTCAATGATTCATGGGCGTCGAATCCACCGCATCTGGCTTGGTAGCACCTTGCCTGACGATGTTCTAAATACAAATACGTACAACATTGTTCTATGTTTGCTTCCCAATTCTTCCTTCTCGGCATCATTCTCATCTTGGTGATGAACTCAGTAATGTATTCAAGTTCTTCGAGCAAATGCTAGTAATTAGCTGTTGCCGCTATTTATTTGCTTGTAATTCAACAAGACTGTTTTGTTCAGAGATTTACTATCTTTTGGGTATTCTTTTCATTGCTGTCCAATGTGCCTTTTACTGAAAATACCGAACAGTAAAGGCATCCATTATGATGACGGCGTCCACAGATCATTTTTTTTCAGACAGTGCAATTATTTTGAACTGCAGAACTTGGTGAGACCATTCCATTTTTAAATCACTTAAATTTGAGTAAATGTTATGGTTGTTGCTGATTGACAAGTAGATCAATTATAAAAAATTCATCTTAGTTTGTCGTCTTGTCAATCCCAACCAAATTTACCCAACATTGAGTCAAAGTGAGCGGGCGTCGCGAAATGCGACATAATGTTTGAAGCTGATCAGTGACTTATAATGTTAAAATAATATTTATTTTTTCTTAAGGCGCTCTGAAATATAAATAAATAGAAACGAATGTTTATATTATTGCTATGTATAGTTTAAAAAAGATTATCTGGTCTAAAAAAACGGCAATTCCTGGAAGACAACAGCATGTCTTCGCTGGCTAGGATTTCTTTGTTCCTACTTGTAGAAAAAACGTATTTTCCACATATTTTTTATAGTTTTTTAATAATAAAGGGCGATACGGTCAAAATTTGGTCAATATCAACTTGACGTATTTCTTTCAATTTTGCATTTAAAAAACCTGAACACCCCTCATTTTGAAGGTGTGTGTGTGTGTAGAATGTTGCTCCTATTTTGATTTTGGAATTCACTCTTCAGTTGTCAAAATGCCGTCCAAGCAAGAAGAGCAGCGTATCAAAATTTTGCTCGCGCATCGCGAAAATCCGAGCTACTCGCACGCAAAGTTGGCAAAATCGCTAAAAGTTGCCAAATCAACCGTTACAAATGTAATTAAAGTGTTTGGGGAACGTTTGTCGACAGCCAGGAAGTCTGGATCGGGGGGAAATCGAAAACCGGAAGCCGCTGAGACGACAAAGAGAGTTGCCGGTAGTTTCAAGCGAAACTCTAACCTATCTCTCCGAGATGCCGCAAATAAGCTGGGTGTATCGTCTACAACCGTGCATCGAGCCAAAAACGAGCCGGACTATCGACTTACAAGAAGGAAGTGACTCCAAATCGCGATGATAAACAAAATACGACGGCCAAAGCGCGATCCCGGAGGCTGTACACGACGATGCTGACGAAGTTTGACTGCGTGGTAATGGACGACGAAACCTACGTCAAAGCCGACTACAAGCAGCTTCCGGGACAGGAGTTTTATACGGCAAAAGGAAGGGGAAAGGTAGTTGATATTTTCAAGCACACGAAACTGTCAAAGTTCGCAAAGAAATATCTGGTTTGGCAAGCCATCTGTACCTGTGGCTTGAAAAGCAGCATTTTCATAGCTTCCGGGACTGTCAACCAAGAAATTTACGTGAAAGAGTGTTTGAATAAACGTCTGCTGCCTTTTCTGAAGAAACACGGTTGTTCCGTACTGTTTTGGCCGGATTTGGCATCTTGCCATTACGGTAAAAAGGCCATGGAGTGGTACGCCGCCAACAACGTGCAGGTGGTTCCCAAGGACAAGAACCCTCCCAACACGCCAGAGCTCCGCCCAATTGAGAAATACTGGGCTATTGTCAAGCGGAACCTAAAGAAGACCAAAAAAACTGCTAAGGACGAGCAGCAGTTCTAGGCAAACTGGCTTTCTGCGGCGAAGAAGGTGGACAAGGTGGCTGTACAAAATCTGATGGCAGGGGTCAAGCGTAAGGCCCGGCAATTCGGATTTGGAAAAGCGGAAGCCTAACTGAATATTTTTCCTGAATTTTATACTAATTGAACTTGAAAAAGAAATTTAATTTGATTTTTTAAATAAACGATTTCACCGATTTACACGCGTTTTCCCTTGACCAAGTTTTGACCGTATCACCCTTTATATAGACATTGCCGTTGACATTGACAGCATTAGGATGTTCGTTGTTTTACTTTATTTAAAGTTTAACTTATTTGTAAACATTTGGTAAACATTTGGGCCCTACTGGTGTTCGTTTTAGACGGTCTTCCTGATATGTGGTAATATCTATTTATGGGGAGAAATAAAATTAACGAATACTGTAAGTGTAATTTCACAAGAAAAAACATCTCACTACTAATCGTAAACCGTGAGAACGGCTTTTTGGTACAAGCACGATGCTCGAGAGAAAATATTTCCTATGTAACGTTTCTAAATTAAATAAGACATTTACCTACTTTACAGAATATGAGATGGTTTGATATTTAATACTGAAATCTGTGTTAGGGACCCACTTGAGTCAACAGTTACGGCTTTCCATACTGTGGTATCGGAAGCTTTATCTGGAAAAGAAATACCACTTTGCTCTTTCTTAGATATTGAAAGAGCTTTCGACAACGCTTCCTATTCGTCCACGGCTCGTGTCGTGAAGAAAAGAAACATCAACATGAACATAATTAATTGGGTTCAAAAGTTCGTCTATTAAAGTACGAGCAACGAAAGGTTGTCCCCAAGGAGGAGTCCTCTCACCACTACTGTTGTTCTTAGTTATAGACGATCTTCTAAGAAGCTTAGAGAAAAGAGGTTTCGAGGTTGTTGACTTTGCAGACGATATAGTCATCATAACGAGAGAAAAGTTTGACAATACCATTTCAGAGAGCATGGAATGGGCCTTGAAATTTACCCAGTGTGTTTAGTATCATAAATCCATCAAAAATAGTAATTGTACCTTTCACCAGGAAAAGGAAGTTGAATCTAAAAGCTTTTAAGCTAGGAGGATCGGAAATCCGTCTTAGTGGACAGGTTAAATACCTAGGAGTGATACTGAATGCCAAACTGAACTGGAATGCTCATGTTGAGTGTGTGATCAGTAAGGCAATCAGTGTTTTCTGGATATGTTCAAAAACATTAGGCAGAAAATGGCGCTTAAGACCAAAAATGACAATGTGGACTTATACATCCATAATTTGTCCAAATTTAACGTATGCTTCGCTTGTGTGGTGGCCAAAAATTAAAAAAGTAATGCAAGGCTAAAGGTGACGAAACTTCAACGATAAGTGTCCATTGCTATAAAATTGAAAATTGAAAATTGAAATGCTAAATCTGCTGTCTTTGCACGAATACGTGCAATTAGAAGCGGAAAAGAGTATGCTAAGATTCAAACGGATGAAAACATTCAAGTCTGGAGACTTAGTCGGTCACTTGAGCATTTCACAAAACATTCAAAATGGGCTAGTGATGTAAATGAATGGAGACTGGATGAAACCTGTGGAAAACTATGACATCCCTTACAACAGTTTGTCACTTGGTGAAGTGATAAAACTCACCTGCAGTGATGTGACTCTTCTATGTAAATCAAATGGAGAGTCACGTCTTTGCAGGTGACTTTTCTCACTTCACCAAGTGACAAACGTCACTTCGACTGCCGGCATAACCCTCAAAGCGTGATGAAGCTTGTCGTCACCATAAAGTGTGTTCAATCGGAGAGGTTTATAATTCTAAATGTCACAATCAGTAAAAAGCTCTTGGTGCTTAATAAGAGACACTGCCCGAGTAGATATCATTTGAAAAACATTGAGAATGATATCTGTCGTTTCTGCAACATGAAACGTGAAACTTCGGAACATCTGCTCTGCAGTAGTAATGCGTTGTACAAGTAACCCAAGTAACTATTTTAGTTTTATTCCAGCCGTATAGCACTCCTCCCGGCTGTGTTGATAATGCTACATTCAAAACTGTTTTGTCTACCAACACATCCTCTATACTTCTTTGAAGCCGAAATTTTTAAAAAGTGTCCCACTCTATAGACGGTTTTAAAAACAAGTTAATAAAACCTTTATAAGACCATAGAGATTTTGAAAATGTTCTAGTGAAAGATGTTATGACCGTTTCAGAACATTCATAAAACCTATTGGTTGCCATGCAAACCAGCGTACGGCCAAATGGCCCCAGCTGTCAAACCTCACTGTGCTATCGTGGTTGGTTTTTGTTATTCTGCTTCATTCGATTCTCTGCTCTTCTGATTCATGAACCAGTAAACAATATCTAGAAAAAAATCCTAGTGTTACGGGAATTTTGTTTTTATAGTAAAATATCCAAAACAAATCGAGTTTTCTACAGCGTATTGTCCTTCAAATCCTATGCGCATTTAAATTTTTGGTGAATATTGATACGATAAGAGCCGAACATTAATACGCCTTGGAAATTATGCGAGCTTACAACAACAAAAACAAAATTATAACAAATATGTGCGATAAATTAATCATAAATTTTCTGAAAATTGATGGAATTCAAAAAGATATTCTAAAAGATTGCCAAAACCGGTCTTTGATCTAAAGTTCATTTGCATTACATTTAAAATTTCGTTCATTTATTTTTCCACATTTCAATTATTTCCTATATTCGAATATGGTGATTGGAAAAAATTACAGTTTTGCCAAAAAACCAACTTATCTTCGCAATGACTACTATAAAACTATTTGGTCATTCTATTTATTTATTTACTTATTTATTTCGTCAATCATCATTGCAGACTACATATACATTTACATTTATTCATTTATATTTACATTTATATAAAGTTAGTATCTATGAGGTACAACTCTTGCAGTCAATTTTTTCTCTTATTGCTGCTTTAGGCATAGTAAAATCGATTATTTCACAATGTTCATTATATATGTTCATCATTTTGTTCATTGGTCTATTGCTAGCATAAATTGTTCTTTGAGGCCTTACATGTAATAGATTTCTGATTCTTTAAATGCGTGATGGTGCATAAAAGTTCAAATTTTCTAAAAGGTTTGCCGAATTTATACGCTGCGAGATAACATTATTAACAAAACAGATCACAGCAATTTCTCCTCTTTTCTTCAGTGATTCAATATCAATTAACATGCAACGAGACTCATACGAACGAATAGGAAATGAATTCCAGCCTAGTTTTCTAAGAACAAATAACAAAAATTGTTTCTGTACAGATTCTATACGACTAATGTATGCTCTCTTGGTATGGAGCCCAAACCACAGAGCAATATTCGAGAATGGATCTTACGTACGTTACATAAAGTGTTTGGATAGTAGTATATGGATCCTTAAAATGATAACTGAACCTTTTGATGAATCCTAACATATTATTTGCTTTGAGAATTGTTGCATTAAAATGATCTACAAAGGTCAGTTTAGAATCAAGAATCACTCCTAAGTCTCTAATTGCATCTTTCTCTCTGTTGCATCTTTCAATTAACTGATTTCCTAGATTATACGGGAAATCATAACTCAATATTGTTCATATACTATCATCATAAAAAATGAAAATCGGTCAAAAGTTAAATTTCTTTAATTTTCTCAATACCGTTATTTGAACCACCCTATTTTAAAATAGAACACCCAAATAACAAAATGAAAATTTCGAGTAATATATTTTTCTAAAAGGAACAAACCTACCTATTATTGCAGAATTCTAAGATCCACTTCATCTTTTTGGTTTCGAATTGCAGAGGTATCAAATTTTTCGAATGTTCCTTAACTTCCGGAAAACCATAACACGGCCACATCGCTTTACTAATTTTTTATACACACGGTTTTAAAAAGAACCGTAATGCTTTAGGACGTAGACGAGACAAATGCATTTACCATTTTATCGGATGTTCCGGATACTCCAGGAGGCCATTAAATGGCCATATCTTTAAAGTATGGCCTAATACGACAATTTAGATAACATATTTGAAATCAGCGGCACAAAATTACTTGAAATCACATAACATAGCTATGGAAATTCCATTTTTAGACTTTTTTCCGCCTTTTGTATGGAATGGAATCACTGTGAATCGTGGAGAGGGTCTTCAAGAAGACTGGTAAGGCAGTTCAAAAAAAATTTGGGCTCAAGCGTCCAAAAAATGCGATGCAACACTTGTCCGGAACTTGATGAAGAGCATTCGATCCAAAGCTCGAAAATTCGTGAAGGAATAACTTAAATTTCATCCGGTCTGCATTATGTTCAAGTTTAACCTCGTACAATGAAGGATCAATTTTTTGTATCAATAAAATATCGGTTTTCAACATAATTTGAAAGAAAGTTTGTGTATAGCTTATTTTCGATACACTCCTTAATAAAACCTTTGATAGGAGTAAAATGAATTTGGGTAAACAAGGTCTTAAGATTGTTGTTAAAACGCTGTTTAGGTTCTCATAAACCTAACTAAAATATGAAACCTTTTGGCACCTCTTGGTAGCATAATAAAACCAAATTGATTTCAAGTGGCTTTCATAAAACTTTAATAAAACTTTGTAAAGCTGGATGGTTTTGGCAATGTTACAGTTTTGTCTGACTAGGAGAAGACGCTTCTTAGGCTGTTTGCTTGACAAATGATGATCAACTCGCTTAAGATGAACAGTTATCAAATTAAACAATAGTCTATACGCAAAGCATCTTGTAGGAGTCGCCATAAAAATCGAAACTGTCCCTAATTTTCACAAATCGCAAGAAATGTTTCATGAGTCTCCCTTCAACATTCATTCTCCACATACTACAGTGGCTTTTGTTTCGAACGCGTGGGAACTACAATTCAGCAAGATACTCGAATCTGATGCCGTATATGATTTTTTTTTTGCAAATGAACGATATGTTTTACAATCTGTAAAGTTGTTTTCCAACCGTTTAAGGCTGAACCGTATGATTATTTGTCATGTTGCTACTAATTTGTCAGAAAGCACCATTGAATATCTATCAAGTTGTTAATTTCAACATCTATCCACACACATGTTTTGCAAATTCATTAGAGTCTACATTTTGCCAAACAAAAGCAATTCAATAAACCATTTATGCATTTAAATCGTTGAATTGTGCCTTGGTTTGCTAATAACCGTTTAATACGATGTCAATAAACGGCCTCTTTCAGCCCGAACTCGCATCTCGTTGGATACAGACCGGATGATCCGGCCATGAAAGTCGATTTCCTCGCTTGAAGTGTGAAAAAAGAACTCTAGGCAGATAAACGGCCAGACAGGTACAAAGAGGGCAAAATAAAACCGTCGCTATCCTCTTCTTCTGCTACAGTGCTCTGCTCGTCAGTGGAAAATCCACATGTCGCGACGTCGAGCGCCGCCGTCTTGGCCTCATTTCACATTACGACTATCTCTGTTTTCCACCACACTTCTGGGATACCTCTAGGTACATTCATAAATGTAGATGATACTCTTCTGTTACTATCCGTTTTCTCGTTTGGAGTATACACTTGAATGGTTAATGTTCTAAAGTTGGAGCAGCTTTGGGGATGGAAAAAGGGACAACGGGTGTGATCCACTTTATTCCAGTCCTGGCGTCGGGCGGTATGGACTCAAGACGTTCGTTGATTCTCCCGTCGAAAACGATGAAGACGACACGATGAGTCAGATATGGCGATGAAATCGTAACACACTATAAATATAGCAGACAAGCAGCGCTGAAAGGGAGTGCCAAACCCAGTTTTGGATATTCGCCATAAATTACTACCGGTCGCTAAGACGACAACGACGACCGTTTTGCTGGATAAAATACGTCTTTTGATAGCCTCAGTCGTTTCCGTCTCTGCTTTGCGTCGTCTGCTTTAGTAAAGGTTGCAAACAAACAAACTCCCTCATGTGGCGTTTATAAATAACTGAACTGCACCTGTGAATGAATCTTCCACGGGTCATTCAGTATTATGGAATTATTCCACAACAAACCCATCTAATTAGAATTCCTTCTTTTCCCATTGTCTTCCGCAGGGTGAGAAAAACAACGGCTACGAGGTGCTGTACCAGAACATGAAGTATGGCCTCTCGGCGACCAAGGAACTGGCCGAGTACTTTCGCGAGCGGTCCAATCTGGAAGAGTACAACTCGAAACTGCTTACCAAGCTGGCCAACAAGGCCGGTTCGGGTGGCGGAGGTACGTTTTCCCCTCTCTGGATCATCCTCAAATCGACGACGGAACGATTGTCGGAGCTGCACACGGCCAAGGTGCAAAAGTTGACCGAGCTGGTGAAGAACGTCAACAAGTACGCCGAAGAGCTGCACAAAAAGCACAAAACGGTCAAGGAGGAGGAATCGAGCACCCAGGATGCAGTGCATGTGAGTTGCAATTGATCGTTGTTGACAAGTTTTTATTTGTTTTTCAGAGAGAATGTATTACTCGATAAATTTGGAAGGACTTTCTTTTTCAATCAGCTGAGTGAAAAAAGTGAATCTTTCTACTCAAGCTCTGCACCGGATTCTGCCTGCGCGACTTACCCTTGGACGAGTAACACATCCATGACACATGGCCGACTTTGCCACATGCGAAACATATGCACTGCTTTGCAGGATACGTCTCTGAATCGTGGGAACCCTACGGTTTCCTGATGCGTTTCGTTAGGTGGCGATCTTGCCTGGATCTTACTTTGCTTTCGATTCCGCAGCTGCCAAAATGCAAGCTCTTTCAAACGTAAGGCTTGCCTCCGTTAGCAGCTGTGCCCGAAGATTCTAACTGATTCCGCAAAGGTTCTTGCAGGATCGTTTTGTACACACAGGACTGCGACTGAGCCTTGAGTTTCATTATGAATTCCGAAATGGATTGACCTGACGACGGCTCACTTTTCCGGTAGGGGCTAAATGCTTTTTTTTTAGCATTTCGATCAACCCAGGGTATGCTTGCGCGCATTATTTGCTTAACAGATTCAAGACGCGATAGAGTAAAAACTTACATACTCGTCAAGCTTTTCTTCTACCACAAACGGTTCCAGATGTTCAAACATTGGCATCGGCATATTGATCACGGATGGGCCTGGTTGTTGTTCCTCTTCTGTCATCTTCTACACTGACACTACACTTTCACGTTGGACTCCAGACACGAGATCTAACTGACCACGATTACGTAATTAGAAATAAGAAGAAATTATGTCCAGTCAAGGTGGTGCATTCGATCATGCCTTGACCTACCCCGCATGGGGATGCTTGGTAAAAGTTTGTGTTTCCTGTTTCGAAATACTACCTCACAATGCCCTCCGCTCAATTTCAAACTACTTCTATTCAATTTTCACAGCCTGCCGTGAGCTAACGGAACTATCAATACTTTCTCTTAACAACTTTGTTCTAGCAAAAAAATGCTAGAGGCTCCTAGAGCCTCATGGTGATGAGAAATTATTTCCTTTCCAATTTTTCTGTTTTCTCCGCACAAATCCTTTAGATGTTAATTTCAAATTGTAATTTCAGTAGCTATATCTATTAACAAATTCAAGAATAGTTTCCAAGCTTTAATTAATTAGATGATTTAACGATTAGCTGCAGTATATCAAATTTAATGAATTAAACAGATTCAATAAGTTTTAATTAGCTATCTAGCCGCTAACCGTATTTTAACGGAATTCTGTAAATCAATTGTTACATAAACTTAAAATGCAATCACGTCTTAGCTTAGCAATTTTATTTCTCCAATTAAACTGACTCTACTGTGCAATTTTTTAATCTAGCACACTGTTGTACTTACGTACAACTGTCCTAAGCGTCTATGGGTTTCCCACATACATGGGACAGTTATGCTTATAACGGCAGCGGTAAAAACTCTCAGCAGTAATTTTTTAATTCAGAGATTTTTGTCAAAGTTTCCACAATGTGGATATTTTTCAACCATTCAGTGGAATTCTATTTAAGTTTCTTACTAAAGCAATTTTTTGAAATGTTCTGCAGCGCAAACTTCATCAACCAAGGTTGTTTTAAAGTGGAATTTCTATGGAAACACAATAAAAATTATAAGTTATTTGTAGCAAAATTTCATTCAATAAAATTTGCAGGAGAACTCCGATGATTATTGCATCAAAAACCTACTGAGAACTTCTGACGGCAGTTCGAAAGAAACATTCTACGGCAGTAGTTTGAGGTTTGGGATTTGATTGATAATGTTCCAGGGTATCGAAATTCCATGGAAATTTTTCGAACGTTTTTGAAGATATGGCAAAAGAATGCGAACAACTATAGTGTATATTTGAAATCTAACAAATTTCATTTTGCAGAACATCTATTTATTCCCGTTAATGGATTTTAGTTTACTTCAAAAATATAGAGAACGTGCTGATTACTGGTAAATATGTAATCATTAAGCTCAGGGGGTACTCTTCTTGAAAGACTTAGACAGTCTATATTTTAAATTTGATGTTTTTGTTTGTTCAGGCTCAATCCTATCTTATCCAATACAAAGCAATACAATACAGAGTTTCTGGTAGAGTGTGAGCATTTTACTGGAATATCTGTAATTTGGAAAATGAGAAGAAAGATTAGTACTTTCCATTTAATTTCAACTACCTTTATTGCTTATCTTGACAGATACGAGTATGTTGTCTGCCAATGTATTGTTTAAATACTTAGTGCACTACACTGAGTGATGTCTGCATAATCTAGACGAAATACGCGTATCTGCCAAGATACTATAAGCAATACAGGTAGTTGGTATTAAATGGAAATTAATAATCTCTCTCCTCATTGTCTAGTTACAATAAATAAAATGCATAAAAACACATATGAAGATTTCCTTCATTGTGCAGAACAAATTTTATCGCAACTTTCTCCTGAAGTTAAGGTTCACATTTACGGTGGCTTCAATCAACGCCATATGCTGACTTTATTATGAACTCAGAAAAATGAAAGCATAATACTCAC
>JASCZW010006035.1:0-177191 GCA_034211315.2 Aedes japonicus
GGGCATTTTCCAAGTGAAGGTGGTTTTAATTGATTAACAGTTCTTAAGAGTGATTAAAGAACACTTGAAGAAACCTCCATAAAACTACATCATTTATAAGTGTAATTCACCTTATAAGTAATTTTATAAGATACTTGATTCCCCTCTCAAGACATCGTTTCGCAACTTTCATAACACTTGATAAAAATTTTGTAAAAGTTTTATGACATTCTTCTTTAAGATAAATGTATCTTGAAAATGCTGCCATAAAGCGCTCTTAGAACCATTTGATTTCGAATAAGAGCACATACTCTTGAGAAAGAACATTATGTGAAAAGTAAACAAACTGGACAATGGACGCCCATAGGTGAAAGAAAATATAAAATAGTGGATCGTTCAAGCGGAAATTCAATAAAAACCTATACAATATATTTTTTTACCATCGCTAGATTCCATTGGATTCGCAGCCTACTGAGACTAACTTATCAGAAGGGTCTATGCGTTATGCGTCCTATTTTTTGTAACGAATCAAATTAAATGGTACAATGTGTCGGCAGTTGCAAACCGAAAAACATAACTCTTGATAAACCTAACGTCCCAGGTAGTGCGTTATCGCAATGCGTTATCGTATTTCCACCACCGTTAAATCTAAAGTCGGAAGTAGCTGAGCTGGAATCGCTCAGTGATCTACTCAGCGCACTTCTTCCGACGTTAGGTTTAGCATATAGATCAAGAGGAAAAATCGTTTTTCGCTCAACTGATGTTTCCGCCATAGAGGCAATATTAGTATCTGTTATTATTCCCAAAACCATTGTTAGCATATTCAAGATATTTTTTTTTGTTTTTTATCGACTTCCGCTGGTGAATAAAAACAATAAATTATAAGCTGTAATTATGACTAAGAAAAACAATTATGCATAGGCACTTTTGATTTGCACGTTCACATTTTCTTTGTTTATGATGTGCCTTTTTTACACTGATTTTATGGCTATCTTACGAAAGAATTGTTTACCTTGAGCAATTCAAACAAAAAATTAGAAGATAAATTAGTATCTTCCATTTAATTCCAACTACCTTTGCTTATCTTCGACAGATACGCGTATTTCGTCTACAATGTGCAGACTTCTTCAGTGTAGCAGCAAAAGTAGTTGGAATTAAATGAAAGATACTAATTTTTCTTCTAATTTCTAGTTACAGGTATTCCACTAAACAGCTCAAACTCTCTAGGATTCAATTCAAACAAGTTTTATTCAAGCGTAACTTATCTTTTTCAAGAATAGAACAAATAAAGATGAACTTATCGCGCTCCCCAAAAAATCTTATTAGTCTTGTGCAAGCAATATAAGTTTTATTTATAGGCACAATTTATTCAAGATCCTACAATTTATCAGCCTTTTCACCTAATAGTTGAATTTTCTACTATTTGTTTTATTTTTTAAATAAGGCAATGTTCTAGCAATAATTCAGACGCGCATTAAAATTTTCGAACTTTTATGTTATGAAATACCAATAAACTGAATATCGCATGAAAAATTCATCAAACGCAGGCAAAAAACAGATGCATTTATGGTCACCTTGACAATTAATTTACATACGTATCCACTTTGGAACAGAAATATAGTAGCTTCCACTCAACTATAAACAAAAAAAAGTCCCCATTCAGCAGAACGAATCGAAAAATGGAATCTTCGAAGCATATTTGTGACAGACTGGAAGTGTTCTTAAAGAGGAAATTCATAAAACCATCAAAACTTGTGGTAGTTTTATCATAGTTTTAAGTATGTCTTGAATGTCATTACAAGTATGCACCGATAAAACTATCAAGTTTTAAGCGAACCTTGGGAAATCGTCTTGAGAACCTCCTGTAGTATGGGCCTTTTGGAACTTAAGAGGCTTTTATGGCTGTTTTATCGATGTTATGTAGAATATCTAGTTTTATGCGTGGTTTTATCAAATGAGTCTTGAAAACTTCTTCAAGTGTACCTTAAAATTGAATATGTTACTTGGGTTAGAAGTAAGGTAAACATGTAATCAGGTAAATTTCTGAAATCATTACATTTATTGAGGTTGACTTCAGTACCAGTAGTTGTCGATATAGATTGCATAATGGGTCTGTATGTCAGATTTTATCAAAATTCACTTCGCATTTATTATAACAGTTGCCTAACATTTATACTTAAGATTTCTTTAAAGGATTTGATTTTCTATCAAAAGGTTCTATTTTTGGCTGAAATAGTTCCTAGTAAACAGTGGTGGCCAATATAATCAATACATCTACAGTTTTTCATACAAAACAGTCATATTTGTCACTCTCTATGTCTAGACAATAGAAGTAACCTGAATTTCAAACTGTGTTGAATTTATAAACTGTGCTTAAAAGTCTTTAGAATTACGACCATATTTGAAAACTTTATTTACTCACCCATGTTTGAACATTTTATAACCATTTATTTTCTTTTTCAAAATAGTTTATTTCATAGGAATGAAATATTTTGCCAAAGAACTCATTCTTGTTTAACTTTTCAGTTTAAAATTATTTAAAAACTAATTTTTGGCCAAACCTTCTAACAAGGCAAATCTGATGCCATTATGTAGACTGAACTTGAAAATTTAAAAAATACAAAGGGGCATTTGTTATTTTCCCTATACTGTAGTTGTTAAACTCTTTTGCTATACCTTCATAAAATTTCGAAAATTTTCGAAAAATTTCGAAATTTCGGAATTTCGATGCCATAGAATACTATCAATGTCAAACAAAATCTTAAGTTTAACCTCAAATTCCCCATGGATATTTCTTTCGAACTGCCGTGAAGTTCTCAATAGGTTTTAATGAAATAAACCCCGGAAATCTACTTCAAAATTTTTTAACTCTCCTTAGAAATTTAGCTCGATATAACTTATAAATTTTCATTGTATTGTTCATAGTATTCCACTTTAAAACAAACTTGGTTGATGATTTGCCCACAGATCTTTCAAAGAGTTATTCAATGAGAAACCTTAATTGAATTCCATTGTAGAAACCGAAAAATAATCTCTGAATTTTTAAATTACTGTTAGTTTTTAATTCCTTTATTATCAAGATTTTCAGCCCTGGGCTGGTTCATCTCCCGTCGTAGTCGCTCAAATAACTTTTGGGTATGTTTCGTAACTTTGTCCGGGGTGAGATTCAAACTCGTGACTTTGGCGTGAGAAATATGGATGTTAACCACTGTTTTTAAGTACTGTTACTTTTACCTGTTTTTTTATTCAGTGATATTTTGACTGCAGATAAATTCAGTTAGTATAATTCGAGAAGTAAAATTGCAATGTTCAGAAAGATTGCATTTTCATTTTATCTAACAATTGATTTACAAAGCTCCGTACAATCTGGACAAACGAACAAAATGAAATATGAAAAAAATTAAGAGATGGGTAGGTATATCCTAATACTTCAGATATTTGATTTTTTTTCAAGAAAACATAATCGTGGAACAGCTTCCAGGTTTTTCCATTTTTTTGGATCATTTTAATAGTTATTTTGTAAAAATATATTGGAACCCCTGACCACGGGTATTAAGGACAACATCATACCCTAGATATTTTCAGAGTTTTTTGTAAGGAGTAACTTTAAGCTAATAGCTGCATATCAAAACGCTCAATTTGAAAATATCACTTGTCATACAAAAAACAAACGACCGATATTATATTGACAACATATTTACTTCTCCACTGTTTTTTCAGAACACCAAGAATTTAGATTTCAATCATCTAACGTTGATAAATCCGGAACAATTGAAAGCAACGCTAGTGTTCTTCCTCAACTAGCAACTCCATCAGCTTCATCGGAAAACGGTCGTTTTCATCTACGTTGGAATACAGTCGTAGCAATGATAAAGTGTTCTGCTATGTTTTCCGCTTTTTTGCGCAAAGGCTTTGCGAAAACAAAATGAAAAAATTATTTGCACTATTTTCAATAATTGGAGAAAATTAGGCGAGAAAAAAAAAGCTCATGACGATACTACATTGCATAAGGAATGCTTCGAAAAATATTTACTTCACAAGCAATCGTTGTCATCGTGAAATGTACACAAAAAACGTTTAAAGGTAATTGAAGAGCAAAAGCAACATTATAGAGAAAACGTTAAGAAGCTGAAGGAAGTTGTGAAGGATGAGTATCTACCGACACAATTTTGAAGATTTTAAACGCGTTATCCAAATCAATCTAAATTTTAATATAAATTTAAAATGTTCATTGACTCAATGTTGTTCTTTGAAGTTTTAATATATTCAGTTCAAACTTGACTCTATAAAGAGTCAGGTCTATTCTGTGCCTCGGTTAGTGGAGATGCCTTAAGAGAATCGAGTAAGGCGACTACAGTAACCTCGTGTGAGTCCATTCTCAATTTGATCCACACGGAATAATACGAGGTTTATATTCACCACACTCGATTCTTTTAAGACATCTCGACTCACCGAGGCGCAGAATAGACCTAATTGTTCGATTGAACTTGTTTTGATTTATCAATTAAAATAACCTGTCCCCAACAATTACGCTACTTTCTTCGCTCTTCTCAAAAAATCTTCGGGTAGGCCCCCTCCAGGCCCCCTCCAGACTAATTGTCTAGTTCCGCCAATGCCTTCGTGACATTTTTTTCTCCCTGTGCAGTCCATCATCTAATCAGTTTCTTAGCTACTTTTAATTCAGTTGTTCCTGGGGAACATAGCTTGATCAGCTGGAGTCTTCCGAGCCACACCTACTAGAGCAGGCACCGGGACGCATTTTTGTCTCCAATAATTAGACATTGAGATTATCATTTAGTGCTCATTTGCTAACTACATACAGTTTAAAAAATAAATGGTCATCGTTTGATCACTATCAAACATAAACTGATAGCACGGGTTACCGAAAAAACCAATGTCGGTAAAAATACTCCAACAACGCTCATTTCAGCTATTGTCGTTGCGGTAGAAATCAATTATCATGTAATGTGCATCTCCTGCCCGCGTTGCCATGGAAAAGCCCTCCTAACAAGCAGAACGATTTGAAAAAAAAACATCGCAGTTAGCTGGTTATGGTTTTTCATACAGACTTCCTGATGGATCACCAGTTGCGCTGTAGCGTCCCTTGGAGAAGCACCTTCTTTGTTTTTGATGGCAAATATCTGTAAAATAGGTCCAGTTCATTTTCGAACCAGTATTTGACACAGTACCATGTTCTTAGTGTTGACACTTATTGTTTGTGCGTCATTGTGCTCTGTTAGCACCGATACTTGGTACAGTGGTTTTGTTGACTTCCGGCCTTTCACCGTTCGCACAACCCGATTTGTTTGCGATAATCAACACTACAAATACTCGATTGTGGAAAAGTGTAGCATAAAACTTTTTCGGAATGGATCCTCATCCGTTTCTTTTCGAGGTACCCTTTTAAAACCAATCTTTCCCGTTTACGCAAGTATGCACACATGGTACAAAAACAGTGCCAACGTTTGGGGTCCCATGTTGGGTGTTGCCACAAATATTGACTTCTGTGAATTTTTGAAAAAAAGTGACCAGCAATTAAATAAGATCGAAAGAATCAATCGGCGTGTAATGCAATTGATGATGCCAAATTCAACTATCCGATGTCCAATGCAGGCTAGTTCAGTCAATAATTAGAAATGTATTATACTGAGTACACCTAACTTGTCTTTACAGGGAACTATTGAGTTCAATAACGTTATCTTCGACGATGCAATGTTTCCACCATTCATACCAGTGGGGGATCATCGTAACGATTTGAGGTTATTTACGGCGAAAAACGTAACCGTGTTCTCATTTCAGTTCTACGGATCAGTCCGAGCAAAGGGAGCAATCGATTTGAGCATGGGGTGAATGCCCAGAGTTTATTTCCAAAAAGCTGCCTAATGAATAGAATCGCCATTTAAAGAGGAAAAAAAATCGGCTCCACCTTTAACTCGTTTGAAAATTGTAAGTGGCACACTGTGGAAGTTTCACCGGACGTTCAATGTTGTATATTAGGATAAACAGCACTTATGTTGAAAATAACACTTGGGAATGTAAAACCATATTACTATAATATTTCTTACCATATTTTTCAGTAAAATAAACTAGAAAGAAGAAAAACGCTTCTAAGCATAGTAGTTTGTTTAACGAATGAAAAATCTACAATCCACAATCGACAAACAATAATGTGTATGAGTCGATCAAAGTTATTATGATTAAATCAAATTCTTTTTTCTTTTTCAAGTTTAGTTAATATAAAATACAGGAGAAATATCCAGCTTACCGAATGCGAATTGTCGGGTCTTTCGTTTAACACCTGCCATAAGAGTTTGTACAGTCCCCTTGTCCACTTTATTCGCCGCTGAACGCCAGCTTGCCTTTAACTGTTTCTCGCTCACAGCAGCTTTTTGAGTCTTCTTAAGGTTCTGCTTGACGATGGCCCAATATTGTTCAATTGGACGGAGCTCTTGCGTGTTGGGAGGGTTCTTGTTCTTGGGCACCACTTGAACGTTTTTGGCAGCATACCACTCAATGGCCTTTTTTCCGTGATGGCAAGATGCCAAATCCGGCCAGAATAGAACGGAACAATTGTGTCGCTTCAGGAAAGGCAGTAGATGTTTTTGTAGGCACTCGCTTAGATAAATTTCCTAGTTGACGGTTCCGGTCGCATTGTAAACGTTGCCACTCAAGCCACAGGTACAGAAGGCCTGCCACACCAGACATTTCTTCGCGAACTTTTACAGTTTAACATGCTTGAACATATCTGCCACCTTTCCCCGTCCGGTTGCCGTAAAAAATTCTTGTCCAGGAAGCTGTTTAAAGTCTGCCTTGACGTAAGTTTCATCGTCCTGTACCACGCAATCAAACTTCGTCAGCATCGTCGTGTACAACTTTCACGATCGTCCTTTGGCCGACGTTGTTTATCGTCGCGATTTGGAGTCACCACTTTCTTATAAGTCGACAGTCCAGCTCGTTTTTAAGCTTTATCCACGGTTGAAGGCGCCACTCCCAGCTTCTTTGTGACATCTCGGACGGAGAGGTTGGAGTTCTGCTCGAAACAGTGGACAACTCTTTTTGTCGTCAGATTCTTCTGGAGGCCTTGGCTAGACTCAATGTGGACCTAGCCAACGAGGGTAACAAGAGTACCTACCATAGAAACGGAGCGGAATCGATCATCAATATAATATTTAGCAGTCCTGGGTTGCTTAGCAATGATGATGGCTACACCCATAGCGATCACTTGCCAGTTCGTTATTGTATCGTCCACAATACAAGGCAGCGTGCGGAAGGAGGAGCATCCACTCCATTCTCCCGCAGATGGAGGATGACCTACTTTGATGTAGAGACTTTTAAAGAGGCGCTTGAGAGGGAACGAAACTTACGCGAAACCCAGGAACCTTGCGGTGTACGGCTCGTTATGACACTTACACGAGCGTGCGATGCGACATGCCGTGGGAAGTCAAACCGAGGACTTGAAGATCACCGGTGTATTGGTGGACGGAGTCGATCGCCGACCTCTGAAGAACCTGCCTCCACGCAAGACGAAGGGTGCAAAGAGCGCGGTTAGACGCCGAAAAAAATGAGCTAGTCGCCGCGAAGGCCGCACTAAAGAGGGAGATAAAGGCCAGCAAGCGAGTCTGCTTCGAGGGTCTGTGTCAGAAGGCCAATATAAACCCGTGGGGTGACGTCTACCGGGTAGTAATGGCCAAAACCAGAGGATCGGCGGCTCCAACAGAATGTTCGTCAGAGCTGCTGCAGGTGATCGTTGGGGGACTCTTTCCGAACCACGACCCGAGTCCATGGCCCCCACCGCCGTAGATTTGTCCAATGACCAGCGTTCCAGTATTCCAGACCTTAACGCTGTCCTAGCGCCGGAAGAGTGGACGGCTCAGCCGAACACCCGAGACCACGTGGGCATTGACAACGGCACAACGAGGGCCGGCGACGAGGCTACGGCCGGCGACGAGGCTACGGAACTCATGCGATAGCAAAGTTGCTAAAGGTGAACAAAGCGCCGGGACCGGATGGTATTCCGAACCTGGCCATCAAGACGGCTAGCTTGCTGGATCCCGAAACGTTCATGGTGGTGATGCAAAAGCGTCTGGACGAGGGCGTCTTCCCGGACGCCTGGAAAATTCAGACCCTTGTGTTGCTACCAAAGACAGGAAAGCCACCAGGAGATCCATCGGCATATAGACCTACATATATGTCTGTTGGATACAGCGGGTAAGGTGCTCGAGAGGGAAACACTCAACAGACTGACAACATAAACGGAGGGTTAGGCAGTCTATCTTATAATCAATTTGGCTTCCGTAAAAGGAAGTCGACGGTGGATGCCATTCTGTCCGTTACCAAGACGGCAGAGGTGGCAATCCAGCGTAAGAGGAGTACGATATTGTGCAGTGGTAACCTTTGACGTGAGGAATGCATTCAATAGCGCCAGTTAAGTGGATATCGCCGACTCACTCCAACGCCTTCAGATTCCTGGGTACCTGTACAAGTTTCTTGGAAGCTACTCTCATAATCGCGTAGTGGTATGCAACACAGAGGTAGGCCAGAAACGTGTCCAGATCACCGCAGGCGTCCCACAAGATTTGATCCTGGGTCCGGTGTTATGGAACACGATGTATGATGAGATGCTACGGCTTGAGTTCCCGAACGGGGTGAAGATAGTCGGGTACGCGGACGACTTCACCCTGGAGATAGGTGGTGAATCCATCGAAGAGGTCGAGTTAACGGCCTCGCACTCCATTGGCATTGTGAAGGGATAGATGAGTTTCAGGCAACTGAAGCTAGCCCACCATAAGACTGAGGTCATGGTGATGAATAATCGAAAATCGGAGCAACATGCCACGATCATCGAAGAGGTCTTTGATACCTCAAGTTTTGGGGTCATGATCGACGATAAGCTGGCCTTTATCAGTCACGTCGATTACGCCTGCAAGAAAGCCTCTATTGCTATATCGGCATTATCCCGCATGATGTCAAATAGCTCGGCGATGCAAAGGAGCAAGCGTCAACTCCAGGCCAGTGTTGCCCTGTCCATACTTAGATACGGCGGGCTGGCATGGATTATCGCCTTGAGTACCAAGAGCTACACTAGTAAGCTAGAGAGTATGCACAGGCTTATGTGCCTAAGACTGGTTAGTGCATACCGAACGGTATTACGCGACGTATCCTAGCGGGAATGATGCCAATGGGTATTGCCATAAAAGAGGACGTAGAGTGCTTCGAACAACGTGGAACAAGAGGTATTCGGAAGACCACTAGAGCCGCATCCATTGTTAAGTGGCAAAGGGAATGGAACAACACCACCACAGGTCGGTGAACCCCGGTGGAGTTAACCGGGTGGGTTGGTAGGTGACACGGTGAAGTGAACTTCCACTTATCGCAGATATTGTTTGGCCACGACTGTTTTAGACAATATCTGCACAAATATGGGCATGCACAGTCCTCCGTGCAGCGAGTGCGCGCGAGTTGAGGAAACTGCAGAACACGTGTTCTTCGCATGTCCTCGCTTCGTCGGCGTGAGATCCGGCATAATTGCCGTAAGCGGTCAAGGCACGACTCCGGATAATTTGGTCCAGAGGATGTGCCAGGACCGAGAACATCTGGGACGCGGTATGCAGAGCAGCCTCCCAGATCGTCCTTGTTCTCCAACAAAAATGGCGAAACGACCAAAGGCCAAAGTAGTTAGACATAGTGGGTGCTTAACAAGCAAAATAGCGCCCTCCCCAAGTAATACCGAAAGGTGGTTCCGGGAGGGTCAGGGCTTAAGGCACGGGTGGGTTTTTAGTGGGTCGAGGAGTTGGCACCCTCATCCTCTCACCCTGAGTTCTTCAGGTGTCTGGTTGCAGATTTTCCATTCCGTCCTAAAAAAGCATCCACAAACGCACAGCACACAACCGACCGTTCAGCAGACTAAGTTCAAATTCAACCGGGTTCCGTGTTATTTTCTTAGTGTGTGTAGATCACACTTTGTGTAGTGTTGAATCAAAATAATCGCAATATTGCTTTGTGCATCATTGATACATTGATATGATTGATATTGTGTTAAAGAACGTATACAGATTATCACGACGAAACTAATTGAAGTTTTGAGTTTTAGCGACTTTTTTCTCCTGTGTAGCTCAGAATCGAAACAGTCATGTAATTACTCTGAGCTACTTTTAATTCCGTTGTTCCTGTTGGCATTTTCGATATAGCCTGATCAGCTGGAATCCTCCCTTCCAATTGCCACACCTTGTGTAGTGTGTAATCGTACAGGCACCTAAAACTAACGAGATAGGTGGACACATTTTGTCTTCAGTAATTGGACATTGAGATCATTGTGCAGTGCTCATTTGCTAACTCATGCAGTAAACAAATAAATTGTCATCTTTTGATCACTATCAAACACAAACTGATAGCACGGATTACCAAAAAAAAAAAACCGGTAAAGGTAGTTTAACAACGCTCATTATGCTATTGTCGTTGCGGTAGGTGTCAATTACCATGTAATATGCATCTTCCACCCGTGTTGCCATGGAAAAACCCTCGTAATTAGCAGAACGCCTAAAAAAAGAACATCGCAGCTAGCTGGTTATCATTTTTTCATTTAAACTTGATAGATTACCAGTTACGTGCTAGCGTCCCTTGGAGAAGCACCTTCTTCCTTTTGACTGGCAAATATCTGAAATTTAAGTTTGTTTTTGAATCAGTATTTGACACAGTACCATGTTCTCAGCGTTGACACTTATTTTTTATGCGTCCTTGTGCTCTGTGAGAGCCGACACTTGGTACCGTGGTTTTGTTGACTTCCGGCCTTTCACCGTTCGCACAACCAAATTTGTGTGCAATAATCAACCCTACAAATACTCGATTGTGGAAAAGTGCAGCATAAAACTCCATCGGAATGGATCCTCGTCCGTTTCTTTTCGAGGTACCATTTTAAATTATGCTGGTATCAAAACATGGTACAAAAACAATGTCAACGTATGGATGCCCATTTTGGGTATTGACGATAGTGGTGACTTCTGTGAATTTTTGAAAAAAAGTGACGAACAATTAAATAATATAGAAAGAATTAACCGGCTTAATATGCAATTGATGATGCCAAACGCAACATTGAAGTGTCCAATGCAGGCTAGTCCACTCAATAATTAGAAGTGTGTTATCTGAATACAACTAACTTATATTTACAGGGAACGTTTGAGTTCAATAACTACATCTTCAGAGATGCAATGTTTCCTCCGTTCTTGCCAGTGGGAGAGCATCGTAACGATTTGAGGTTATTTACGGCGAAAAACGTAACCCTGTTTTCATTACAAAACAAACATAAATGTGAAATTTTTGCTACTCATTTTTCGTCAGTGTTTGCTGCGGAAAGTATTAACCCGAGTGAACTTAACTCCGCTGTTTGGACGTTCCATTGAACCTTGTAGACGTGGATATTTTGAGATAACGCCCGTGATGGTAAATAATGCCATCAAAGAAAATAAATATACATTCTCGCCTGGACCAGATGGTATTCCGTCTTCAGTGTATTGTCGCACTAATGGAGCTCTTGTCGAGCCGCTCTGCAGGATCTTCAACAAATCTTTTGCCGAATCGAAATTTCCCGCAGTCTGGAGGGAGTCTTTGATGAGTTTCCGGTACACAAGAAAGGAGACAAACGTGACGTCAAAAACTACCGGGGAATCACTAATCTGTCAGCTGCCTCTAAATTGTTTGAGATTATAGTGAGTGGTTTCATTCTCGAGCGCACCAAATGCTACATCTCTGGCGATCAACATGGTTTCATGCCTGGACGTTCGGTTACCACAATCTCTTGGATTTTACCACGACCTGTTTTGATCAATTGGAGAAAGGGCACAAGTAGACGTCGTCTATACTGATCTAAAAGCAGCGTTTGATACAATCAACCATGAAATTCTGCTGGCGAAGCTTTCAAAACTCGGCACATCGGAAAGATTGACATCATGGCTGTGCTCGTATTTAACAGACAGGGCTCTGCGAGTAAAACTTGATACAAGCACTTCCTGTTTCTTTACGAACTCGTCAGGTGTTCCACAGGGTAGCAACCTTGGACCGCTGCTGTTTGTTTTATACTTCAACGACGTATTGCTTCTACTAAGAGATGGCTGCAGGCTTGCGTATGCTGATGATCTAAAGCTGTTTTTTGTAGTACGGACTGCCGAGGATTGTACTCGTCTTCAATCATTATTGGATCGATTCACTGATTGGTGCCGTCGGAATAAACTTATGATCAGCATTCCAAAGTGTATGGTAATGTCGTATTACCGCATCAAGCAGCCGATTGTTTTCGACTATACCATCAATGGCGTCGTTCTACATAGAACCGACCAGTTCAGCGATTTAGGTGTTCTACTGGATCATAAATTATCGTTTAACCTCCACCTGCTGCTGTGATTTCTAAGGCTAATCGCCAGCTAGGGTTTGTGTCAAAAATCTCAAGAGACTTCACTGACCCGTACTGCCTGAAAGCTCTCTATTGTTCACTGGTACGACCGATCCTAGAAAATGCCGCCTTGGTCTGGCTTCCTTATCAATTGACTTGGAGCTTGAGGATAGAAACAATACAGCGCAGGTTTATCCGGATGGCATTGCGTAATCTACCATGGCGTGATCCGCAAAATCTCCCGCCGTATTCAGATCGCTGCAATCTGCTGCAATTGCATACTTTGGAACGTCGACGGAAAAATCAACAAGCGGTTTTTGTTGCTAAACTTTTGAATGGAGAGGTCGACTGTTCGAGGCTTCTCTCTCAACTGAACATCCGAGTTCCTCCGAGAGCATTACGGAGTGGTACTCTTCTCCAACCCCGATTCCATCGAACAGCGTTTGGAAACAACGAACCTCTAACAGCTATGATGCGAGCGTTTACGACTTTCGAAGAATTGTTTGAATTTGGCGAATCTTCAGCTCACTTTTTGGCTCGTGTTTGTAATGCCCGTTTTATTTAGTTTTATGTTTGTGTCATGTAGACAATAAGTCCGATGAACTAAATTGATTAAATAAATAAATAAATAAATTACAATTCTACGGAACAGTCCGAGCGAAAGGAGCAATTGATTTGAGCGTGGGGTGAATGCCCTGTTTTTGTTTTCAAAATGTGGCTTAATAAATAACTAACAAAAGGAGGAAAACAATCAGCTCTCTGAAATAAACGGTATTAATTCTTCACTTATTTGAAAATCACATTGCACTGTGGAGGTTTTGTTTTGATTTAAGGTTCAAACATTGAAAAATAAGTGAACCAACTTTTCCACACTTTGGTAACCGATCATCCAAAAACTACACCTATGCACTTCCGGAGCCGGTCTTTCACTTTTTTGTATTCATTTTCACTAATAGATGCGTATTTTGTGTATCACATGCGAACCAGCTTTTCGAAAACTTCGATATGGAGGGCAACAGGCTGAATCAGCGCTAGCTTTTGGTGCTGGCAGGATCTTTGTAAGGCTTGCGAATTGATATGGCTTTGGGTAAAGGGTGTTCCGATCAAAATTTGGTCGAACAGTAAAGTGTGTGAGTCGATCAAAGTTTTTATTAATAAGTCAAATTCATTTTTTTTCAAGTTCAGTTAATACAGAATACAGGAGAAATATTCAGGTGAGCTTTTACCGAATGAGAATTGCCGGGTTTTTCCTGCCATAAGATTTTGTACAGTCTCCTTGTCCACTTTATTCGCCGCCAGTTTGCCTTGACCTGTTTCTCACTCACAACAGCTTTTTGAGTCTTCTTAGGGTTCCGCTTGACGATGGCCCAATATTGTTCGATTGGGCGAAGCTCTGGCGTGTTGGAAGGGTTCTTGTCCTTGAGCACCACTTGAACGTTGTTGGCAGCATACCACTCCATGGCATTTTTTTCCGTAATGGCAAGATGCCAAATCCGGCCAAAATAAAACTGAACAACTGTGTCGCTTCAGGAAAGGCAGTGGACGTTTTTGTGGGCACTCGCTTAGATAAATTCCTTTGTTCACAGGTACAGATGGCCTGCCGCTCCGGATATTTCTTCGCAAACTTTGACAATTTAATGTGCTTGAAAATATCTTCCACTTTTCCCCGTCCGGTTGCCGTATAAAATTTCTGTCCAGAAAGTTGTTTAAAGTCGGGCTTCACGTTATTTTGGTACCACGCAATCAAACTTCGTCAGCATCGTCGTGTACAACTTTCGCGATCATCATTTTTCTTGTAAGTCGACAGACCAGCTCGTTTTTTAGCTCTATCCACGGTTGAAGGCGCCACTCCCAGCTTCTTTGCGACATCTCGGACGGAGAGGTTGGGGTTCTGCTCGAAACAGCGAGCAACTCTTTTTGTCGTCGCTGTGGCCTCCGGCTTTCGATTTCCCCCCGATCCAGCTTTCCTGACTGTCGACAAACGTTCACCGAACACTTTTAATACGTTGGTAACAGTTGATTTAACCACATTCAACCATTTCGCCAACTTGGCGTGAGAGTAGTTTGAATTTTCGCCATGCACGTGCAAAATTTTGATGCGTTGCTTCTCTTCCTTCGCCGACATTTTGATAACTGAAGTGCTAATCTCAAAATCAAAATAGAGGCATGATGCTACACGCCCACGCTTCAAATTGAGGGGTGTGCAAAAATTTTTAATGCACGATGAAAGGAAATGCGTCAAATTTAAGTTGACCAAATTTTATTGGAAACACTCTTTATTTTCCAGCAAGATGGAAAAAAACCAAGCTCTCAGCATCTGTTGAAGACCACTGCAAGGTGTCGGAAGAAATCAGTCAATTTTTTCAACTCGGGGTTGATCATCAGCGACGACTGTGAGTGTTTCAGGTGGGCTCTCACATAGCTTGGCCAGGGCTGTTTGAGTTCACAAAGTGTTAACGTAAAGTATTGGCCTTTTCGATCGAGGTGATGAGTTGAAACTGAATTCTGGTTGAGTGTATCGAGTGGAGTCTTGGCTTAAAGCTCGAATCAAAGTATATCTGGACGCGCGCTTTAATACACCACTGCGTCCCTGGTGGTTGGAACAAAAAACGTTTGACAGGAATTTGTTGATGTTTCATTGACAAAGAAATTGGTGAAAAGTTTTTCTCGTTTGATCGACGCATCTCGAAATTACGGATCATGGAACTTGAGAAAAGAAAATGAATTGTATACAAACATCTAGAGAATCCTTCGTGGTCTGCCTCAAAAATAGAAAATGTGTTAAAATTCCCAAAGTCAACGGTGTGTCTTGTAATCAAACGTTACAAGGATACGCTGAGTGTGGATAGAGCACAGCGCATCTATCATAGAAGTGGCACTAGGGACAAAGAGATGAGGAAAAAGGTGAAAGGCAATCCAGGTGTCTCCATCCGTGATTTGGTAAAGAAATACGATTCCTACTTTTCCACCGTGCGTAACATCCTTTCAAGAGAAGGATATAAGTCTTTTTGTGTCAGTAAACATACGAATCGCTCCCTGAAACAAAATTTAGTGTCAAAATAAACCAATAACCGGACGAAAATTTTACCTTGCAACTGGTATTGAGGATGTCCCTTCCAAGTACAATTTTGTTTTTTGCTGATAAATTTGATCAGAAACTAATGATTTGGCAAGGAATCTGTAGTTGTGGCCTTAAAACAAGGTTTTCATCACATCTCACACAATGACATAGAAGGTTTATATTAAAGAGTGTCTGAAATAGCGTATTTTACCCTTCGGCAACACAAGACCAACGTTATGTTTTGACCGGAACTAGCCAGCTGCCACTAATCGAAAGAGGTATTAGAATGGTATGCTGCAAACAATGTTAATGTTTGTCGCCAAAGAGATTAATCCTTGGTTTTTCTAAGGCGGAAAAATCTGGTCACGTCGGAAGGGAAGTAAAGCCGTTGGTCCCGGCTTATATTCATGAGTCGATAGGTAGAGTCCAGGTGGTGGAGTCGTCTCCCTGGCGTCGGTGATTGTCACTAGGTGAGGAAATAGGCCGACGAAAAAAAAATGATCAACTTGATACCGTTGTTTAAACGGTAGAGACTTTACTTACCTTACCAATCAGACTAAGGCCGGCTGGCGTCTGCTGTATACAAAACCAATGTTTCCACATTATTTTTCGTTCCCATCTTTAATTTTTGCCAAAAAAACCTTTTTTTATCTGTGAACTGCAAAAAATCTTTGCTTCAAATTTTGTGTTGTAAAAGTAGAATGGAAACTTTTTAGGTGTCAGGTTCAGGTGTTAAATGCAAAATAAAACGGATGTATACTCATCAAATCACATTTAATTTTATTAGCCGATACATAATGGTTTTTCAATAGGGCTTAAGAGCAATTATCGGTTTCCCCACACTACACTAACGGGTGGCAATTAAAATTTTGGAATTTTATCGAGGCCTCTATGCTCAACAACAAACGAGCTCAGAGAGAAATAATAGTGTGTATGCGTTAGCTCTTTCTCTCCTCTTTCTGCTAGTATTTTCTGTTTTGTTTATGCTTGCTCAGTTTTGCTCAAAATGCCGTCGAAACAAGAAGTATTTCGCGAGCGCGTTGTACAGTTCTACGAACTGCACAGAAATCTCGGCAAAAAGTATACGGTACAACATTTTAAAAGCGAAAATGTTGCGACTTCGACTGTTTACCATATCCTAAGATCCCCAACAACTGCTCGCAAGCAAGGTAGTGGAAGACCAGCCAAAATTATGGACGAGAAAGGCATTTCTAAGCCATGGTTCCAGCCCTCTGGTTTGGCAATCAATCAAGATGTGTACCAGAACGAATGTTTGAAGAAAATTTTGATCCCGTTTCTACAAAAACATCATGCTGATGGACAATACGTGTTTTGGCCGGATAAAGCGTCATCGCATTACGCCATAAAAACACAATCGTTCCTGAATACCCATTCGATCCCATTTGTACCCAAAAACCACAACCCGACAAATCTGCCTCAGTGTCGCCCAATCGAAGATTTCTTCGGGGTTTTGAGCTCCTTGGTGTACAAAAATAACTGAAGAGCCACAAATTGCAAACAGTTGATTGGTAGAATCAAGAGATGCATTCGCAAAGTTGACATGGAGGCCGTACAACGCTCCTGTTCCGACATCAAACGGAAGCTTCGCCGAACATCCGATTACGGACCGTTTTCAAATGTTCACTAATTTTTTTTCAACAATGGACAATGTATCTTTTATTTGAATAAATCAGATCTTCTTCAACTATGTTTGTCTTTTTTTGACAGCTTGAAAAAGAAATTCCAAAATTTTAGTTGCCACCCGTTACAACAAAACGGATCTTCTTTCTGCAGGAATACAGATCAGCATACGATGGATTCATGTTCTCGGGGGAAATCGACCATTTCACTTAAGCCCTTCTGACATGCCAGGATCTACATGATAATTAATCATGAGGTATTTGTTTTGATTACAAGAAGATCCAGTATAGGTGAACTAAATCGAAACGGAATTAACAATCATCAACCGATTTACAATCAACTCCTAAGAATCACTTCCGGTGCATTCAGAACATCCCCATCGGCAGCCATGGCAGTAGAATGCGGTGTACTTCCACGGAAAGAAAGGGTGGCTCTAGGAATGGTGAAAAGCCTCTGCCGTATCGAAGAAAAAGGTACGGATAAAGCAGCTCATCGAAAAATTACAAACGATGCCCAGAAGGTATTAACCGGAATGGAACTCCCAAAGGTACGGAAATTACACTGTCTTGGTTGTACACTCAGTAGCAAAAAAAAAGCCGAGCAAAATTTTGCTCCCAAAATACGCGTTGTTCAACCTTCTGTAACTTTGTCAATTATCAACATATTTGGCTGAAATTTTGACAACACTATAACTAATGTATACACCTTATGTGACCAAAATTTTATGTTGATGAAATTTATAAATTTGAAGTTATCATAACATATGTGAAAAAAGTCATTTTTGACATAACAATTTCAAAAATCCCTATTTCTGTGAAAAATTTTGGTAGGATATTAAAAATTTCTCCATGGCTTAAAACAATACAGAGATTAATGTGGACAAAATTTGAACTGTTTTCATAAAGTGGTTTGGACTACAGCTGGCGTCAAAGTTGACGCTCCTGTCGAAATTTTTAGGTGGCCCCTCCAGAGGCCGAACGAACTTGTTAGCTTCCATGGCTTTTAAATCGAAGCGGCGCGCCCGCGGTCGATTCAGTTGTTTCACTTGATGCAGCCGATGAAGAGACAGAGGGAACTCTTCAAAAACCCTCTTGTCTCTTTGAAGATCCGATGCCGATGCGTCCGAAATGCCGTCCGTCGGTTGACTACCGCTCGCTCGCAGCTAGGCGTTGTATTTATGCCGCGTGATGCAGCCGATGAAGAGACAGAGGGGAACTCTTAAAAACCCTCTTGTCTCTTTGAAGATCCGATGCCGATGCGTCCGAAATGCCGTCCGTCGGTTGACTACCGCTCGCTCGCAGCTAGGCGTTGTATTTATGCCGCGTGATGCAGCCGATGAAGAGACAGAGGGGAACTCTTAAAAACCCTCTTGTCTCTTTGAAGATCCGATGCCGATGCGTCCGAAATGCCGTCCGTCGGTTGACTACCGCTCGCTCGCAGCTAGGCGTTGTATTTATGCCGCGTGATGCAGCCGATGAAGAGACAGAGGGGAACTCTTAAAAACCCTCTTGTCTCTTTGAAGATCCGATGCCGATGCGTCCGAAATGCCGTCCGTCGGTTGACTACCGCTCGCTCGCAGCTAGGCGTTGTATTTATGCCGCGTGATGCAGCCGATGAAGAGACAGAGGGAACTCTTAAAAACCCTCTTGTCTCTTTGAAGATCCGATGCCGATGCGTCCGAAATGCCGTCCGTTAACTGAATGAGCACTCATTTGACAATAGCGCTCTTTTATAACTGGCAAGCTAGTAACTCCACCAATTAGAGATTACCATTCGCTTGCCTATCATACGCGCTGTCAACAAAAGGGGAGGTGTTATGAGGGATCTTTTCTTTCATCGTAGGTTATTCGAAAGTTTTATTTTTATTTATTTTTTTCTTTAGTATCTTATATAATTTATTTATTCTTGTCTCTATTTCTACAGCTCCAACATGAGTATTTCTCGCTTTCACCCGATATTTACCATGCTGAACTATCCGTGCAAAAACAAAGCCGAGGCGTTGTCATCATACAGGTTTGGGCCGAATTAATAAGATGAATTCACCTCAGCTTTGTTTCTGCACCGATAGTTCAGCATGGTAAATATCGGGTAAAAAAAAATAATAATAAAAAAATAACAATCAATCATTGTTATGATGTGTGTACATGAATTTGTTGAATTTAGATTTAAGTCGTGATGTTAATATTAACTGATCAACTCCTCGTTTCCTCCATGGTAGCCGTACTCAGGCGGTTCCAGATTCTAGAATTGTTCCGATCGTACTCGGTCCACTTCTGCCGAAGAATGTGGAATTAGCAAGCGAAAAGCCAGCTTCCCATCTGCTCACAGTTTTCTGCACAGCGTTTCCAAGACATCCGGTTCTTACACCTCGATGTAAGACGCTCCGGGAAGACGTCCTCGTCCGAGGTCTCTGCATCACCACCCGGAACACTTCGGGAACCAGCAAGATACCCGTCTTGATGGGCAGGTTCGGATTTTGCTATCGCAATGAGTTTGTTATTCGTCACCGTCGACTCGTCTTTAAGACCCGTTGTACCGTTATCAATGCCCACGTAGTTACTAATGTTCTACTGAGCTGACCATCCCTCCATCACTATGACTGCGTTATGGTCTGGGATACTGGAACGCTGGTCATGGGACATATCAACGGCGGCGAGGGGCCAGGGACTCAGGTCGCGGTTCGGAAAGAGTCCCCCAACGATCACTAGCAGCAGTTCTGGTTATTAGTCGGTAAGAGCCTACGTTCCTCTGAATTTTGCCATTTATACGTGACAGGCGTAACCCCATGGGTCCGTATTGGCCTTTTGACACAGGCCCTCGAAGCATGCTCGCTTACTGGCCTTTACCTCTCTCTTTAGCACGACATTTGGGGCAACTAGCGCCCTTCTATGCTACATTTTTTCAGCATCGGACCGCGCTTTCTGCATTTTCCGTCTAGCGCGGAAGCATGGTCTTCGCAGGTCAGCTGTTGACTCCTGCCATCAATATATCGACGACCTTCCATTCCTAGGCATTCAAGAAACACAACTTGTCTTATTAATGTTTAAAATACATCTTTTGAACAAAGGTTTTAAAGTTTTTGTTTTGTTTTTTAGAGTCAATAACCTAATTTCATACACGAATATAATCAAAGAAGTGCATGTAATATGAAAGTTTTTAACATCTTTTAGACCATATAAGATGTTTTGTAAAGCATTCATAAGACAAATGGATGTCCTATGGATGCTTCCCACAGCATGCTCATATCATAATGATATCTTCGGTAGCAATTATTAACTTCGGAAATACCAAATATGTATAGTGAAGAAGGGGGCGACCCCGGTGTAGTGGTTAACATCCATACCTCTCACGCCAAAGTCACAAGTTCAAATCTCACCCCCGAACAAGTTACGAAAATACCCAAAAGTAACAGTTTCAAAATGGCAATCAGCAAACAAACTCGGGACGTTAAAAAACGTAGTATATAGTATTAAGTATTAAATTAAGTTTCTGTTTCGTGAAATATTGTGAGAAAGTAAAATTTAAGGTCATTTTTCATGTTTATCATGGAAATTCCAAAACGAAAAACAATGCTCAAAATGTTATAATTAAATATACTTGAAACAAACTTTAGAAAGACATGTTTGGTATGTCATCCTCACGACTTCTTTACAGCAAGGTTATTATATTCTTATCAAAGAAGATGTTGCTGGTGGTACTTGGGCATGGTCGCGTCGCACGCTCGTGTAGGTGACTTAACAAGTCGTTCACCGCAAGGCTTCTGGGTTTCGCGTAAGATTTGTTCCCTCTCAAGCGCCTCTTTAAATGTCTCTACATCAAAGTAAAACGTCTCCCATCGGCGGGCGAATGGAGTGGGTGCTCTTCCTTCTGCTCGCTGCCTTGTATTGTGGACGATGTTACAGCGAACCGCCAAGTGGTCGCTATGGGTGCCCATTCTCCATCCTCCAGTTGTTCGACTGCCCAGGGCTGCAGAACATCACGTCAATGATCGACTCAGCTCCATTTCTATGGTAGGTACTCTTGGTACCTACGTTGGTCAGGTCTACATTCAACCTCGCCAGGGCCCCTTGGATTGGTAAGACGGCTGCTCTACTGCAGTGCCCAGGCATTCAAGTCGCCCGCTATTACCAACGGATCTCGGCCAGTTAGCTCCGTTGTCATTTGTGAAAACTGGTTAATCGACCATATTGTTGGTGCATAATAGCTACAGAAGAACACTCCATTCAGTTTTACAACCGCGAAGCCCTCGATTAAGTTAGACACAACCGGGACTGAACCGGAAACTGAACCGGGAACTTGCCCGTCGCGACCTCCTGCACCACCATGCAGTATTACTCGAAGGACAGGTGTCATGTGATGCGCATCACCTTGTGCTCAGTCTTTTGGCTCCTATTTGACCTAGTTACATCCTTAAATTTTCGCCCTTAAAGTCACTGCCTTAAAGTCTCTTGACTTTCAGCTTTATTATGCTTTGTGCTATCATGCCTAGCCCATTGGCTTATGTCAGTTGTATTAGTTGCTGTCGCCATTTAGCGACCCGCCGTGTTAATATCATTCTTGCCTTCGTTCAACTGTTGCCTTCAACAATCCAACATTAAGCCAGTATGCCCCCAACTTGGTCACGCTCAACTCAGTTTGTCCCTATCCGTGGATCAGTCCTACTCCGACGGAGAATTTTCCGACGAAGCTTACGCATTGAAAGATTACGCATACATAATGCAACTAGGTAATGGTCCGAGTCAATATTCACACTGCGGTAGATGCGAACGCTGATGATATCGGAGAAAAATTTCCCGTCGATTAGAACAGGGTCGATTTGATTTTGTATTCGTTGGTCAGGTGATCTCCGAGTTGCTTTCTGGATGTCTTTGCGGGGAAAGATAGTACTTCGGACTACTTAACCACGGGAGGCCGCAAAATTCATGGCCCAATTACCGGTCTGTACATTGCCTCGCGTTGTACATGATCTTTCACGTCGTCAATGATAACATTAACGTCGCACTGCGGACAGTTATAAAATACTTGCTCTGGCTGCTAAAAAGCAGATATCCAGTCTACGTTGATGATTCAGTAGTTGGAAAAGTGACTCCTGATTCTCGGCTTGCGCATTGATCGGAGATGATAAAATTTTGAGTTGACGCATTTTGCCCAGCACTACAAAGGCGCTGCCCGGCTCGATAGTGATGCCACAGTTCTGGTAAAAAGTAGCCGCTCGATGCCCGCTTTTCTATACCTTCTGTCCTGTCCAGCAAAGTTCCAGCGTTGCTACGACTTCGTAGTTGTTGGGTTGAAGATCTTTGTTGATTATCCTATCGCAACCGGCGAAGTAGAGCGATTGGCTGACACACAATCTCGGCCAAAGACGGATGCAACCTGATCGACGCCAAGCCTGATTCGCGACCGCTGCCCGGAACGTAATATCATATCTGTGGGCCAGGACCTGGACGACGCTGACACCACGGTGGCGATGGAAAAGTTTGGGCAGAAGGTGCTGGTCTGGCAAGCGATTTGTATCTGTGGTTTTGCGATGGTCGGTTATTTTCACGAAGCGTACAATTAACGCCAAGGTATACGAGGAAGAATGTTTGAAGAAAAGACTTCCGCTGTTCAGAGAGCTTCTCCTCTCTTCTGGCTGGATTTGGCATCCGCCTACTACGCCAAGTAGGTTCTACAGTGACTAAAAAACAATAATGTACGATTCGTGAAAAAGAACATCAACCCGCATAACTGTCCGGATCTTCGGCCAATTGAACGGTATTGGGCGATTGTCAAGCGGCACTTTTCAGGAGTTCCAGAAAAATTGGACAGCAGCCACCAAGAAAGTCACAAAAGTTACTGTGTAGAATTTGATGAAGAAGTCCTAAGTTCGAGAGATATTTATTCATATAAACATTAAAATGCAACAGAAGGTTGTTTTTCTCCGATAAATCAAAAACTGAAGTCAAAATATGTTTTTTACTCTTTCATTTGAAAATCAATGTTGCCAATTACTGTTCGATGCACTCTATGATCTTTTTAATTTAAATTCTAATTAGATCATCGAAATGGAAGCTTCCTCACAATCGTTAGCTAACATTATCTATGGCTACGGTGATATTATCTTTATCGAAAGAAAACAAGACACTAGATTGTTTATTTTTTCATGAAACGTTTAGTTTTTCCAAATTTTTTGACTCCAACAAATATCCATTATACAAGTCTCTTTTTTTGCATCAGGAAGGTTTCGCAACGCTAAAACCCTTAATATTTTTGACCACCTGTTACTTGAATACTGGCTTCCATTTCAACTATTGTGAGCAGAAGTTTCTTTTTCTTTTCGTTTTCTTTTTGTTGGGTTTTGTTTAATAAACTGAACCGTAAGCTTAATTTTGTTGAACAATATTCTGACTGTGTTTTATATTCTCGAACATTAAACAGTTTTCTACTCTTCGGATTGCGAACGTATTGAGATATTTTTTTTTTGAGAAATACGTTCGTAATCCGCAGAGATGGACAGTTGTGTGTGTGGGTGTGCAGAAAATTAATAAGATGCATTTATTGCTAATTCTTTGTGTGTGTGAGTTTTTTATTTTGTTTGCGAGAATATTGGAATGACTCTGTCTTTTTTTTTATTTATCACGGTAGGGAAAATGTCATGGCTGATTTTGCACGTGAGATACGTTGTGAGAGAAGTTTTCTGTACTTTCAGTTAAAATTCAAAGATTTATAAGATATTTTATCAATTAAATTTTAGGTACTAGAACTGGTGACCGGTGTGGACTGTCAAGTCATTTACAATTTTATTTTCCTAGGTTTGCCAATTTTTTAAATGTTGAAATACTTGTGGCCTTTTCGTTAAATATAATGAGTTTAGTGAATTTCCTGATTTCATTGAATATATGAGCATTATCCATTTGTTTGTCAATAGTGCAGAAAAGTAGTCATAATGAAACCAAGTTGCTTATAAGGTTAAAATATTTGCTTCAATATTATTAGATACTTGAACTGCTAAAATATAAAATTCATATTATGTGAACTTACTGAACTAAGCAAATACCACAAACATAATCGAGCGTACCTACAAAATTGAGTGAGTGTAATGAATGATTAATTTTCCTAGTTTAATAATAAATATAGTAGAAATAAATGTAAAATATGACTTGTCCACTGAATGGGATTATTTCTACCACGCACAATTGTGTCTGCTTTAGAAGCAAAATCCTAATCGAATGGCTATAAGAAACGTTACCGAAGAGCAACATTTTAGGAATATCTTAGTGTGTGTTTGTGTGTATTGTTCTGACAATTCCGATAAGTCTCAATCGTTACAATTTTGCTTGTTTTTTTTTTAAAGGATGAATATAGGTATATAACTACGCTACTGTTTTACAGAAGTTAGAATCTTGCTTTGATTCTGGCAATCCGCTGACGACGAGCATGCCAGATTGTTCAAGGAATGTTTTGCTATTATAATAATCCTCAACTCTCGAGGGCTCTATTTTCCTGTGTGTGCAATGATGTGTTTGTGTTGGTGAACTTCTTCGCCGAATGATAATCCTTTTTGTGGAAGCACGGATCAGGGTCGATTAGATGGTTTTGTTTAGTCGTTAGTCCATGCTTCCTCCGATTTACGGATTTGTGATTGGGGCATGATGTTGATGATGACGGAGAAAAATTGAATCCGACCACAAATCTCTCTTTGGTTTTTACTCGCTTTTCGCCGCTGTTAGTTTGTTTGGTCCGTGGAAAGATGTTTGAACTAGAAATGTTAACCGTGTGGAGTGTTTTGTGTGAGTGTGTTTTTGATGGGGTGTCTTCTTTCTCAGGATATCGTTTTGTTTTTGTCCCGCAAAAAGCGCGTTTCTTGGTTGGTTCCATCGTCCGCGCGTTTTCCTTGAAGTGCTTGAGCGAAAATGGATTATTCTAATTAGATTATTTCGCGAAGTTAGCTCTGATTACGATTTATACAAACTTCTTGAGCACGCTGTTTTATCGTTTACTTGGAAGTTAATTTGTATGACTCGTTTGAAATTTTCCTCTTCTACTTTTGGAGTGAGTTGTAGTATAATAATTCCAGTGCATTTAACGACTAGGTGCTTTTTTTTCTTGGAAATCTGAGCGAAGGTTGAACAGTAATAAGTGAGCAGTCATTAGGTACCTCACGGGTTTAAAGAGAGTGGGAGGGGACTACAAATGTATAACAAGCTATCGAACAGTTAAATGAAAAAACGTTACTTGAGTGTGGATATTTATTATATTTTAGGTGACGTACTTAATGCATGCTCTCGTCTGTTTGAAGCTACTTTCTAAGTAAGACTTAGTAACACATAAATTTACAAATAAACGGAAGAAATGGTGATTAATATACGATAACGAAATTAGAAGCTGTATAAATCTTTTTTCGTATTACTAGAGTCTTTTTCGTGTCTAGAGAACGGCATACGAATGATGATTGTAACTTGGAATTACAATCTAGCGAATAATTTGCGTTGATTGAAAAATGAATAAGCACTTTCTTAGCTGAAGTAGCAATTTTTTATCAGAACAAGCTCTTACGCCACAAAAAATGGAGAATCTGCGTCGAGCATCGACTGTAGACGGTTGTGTCGATGGTTTGCTGCGCACTCTTTTGATTATCTTTCGTTCGCTGAAGCGAGGAATCGAGTGAGCGAATAAAAAAGATAAATGTAGCTGCTTACCGGTGAGATGTACACAGCTTGAAAAAGTGTGGATTTTCGTGCAATCTTTTGCACGATTATGGAGCGCCATAAAACATAACAAAATGCATTATACATCGTGTAGGGTTCTGGGACATTCCATGCAATTCCGAAATTGTATGCGAAACTCGTCTTTGTTAGAACGATTGCATGCAAGTTGCTGCTTCGTGTGGATTTTAATAAAATTTTACATGCTCTCTTTTTCTCTCTCTATTCTCTCTCTATATATATCTCTTTCTCTCTCTATATATATCTCTATTTCTCTCTCTCTCTCTCTCTCTCTCTATATATATATATATATATATATATATATATATATATATATATATATATATATATATATATATATATATATATATATATATATATATATATATATCGTCTTTGTTAGAACCATTTCATGCAAGTTGTTGCATCGTGTGGAATTAAATAAAATTTAACATGCTCTGATATTTTCATCACAAATCATATGCAGATTGTTTTGCTGTGTATTCTTACGGTTGATACAAAACGGGCGAAATCCGCTCTTAAGCGTTAATAAAAATTTCTATTCGTTCCCAATGAATTCCCACCATCACACTTTGAGAGTGGCCCCAACCGCATCCTTATTGTTGGTTTAAATCGGTTCAAATTGGGTGTCGGTATTGTTATTTAAATATTTCTCGAGATGTTTACATTTAAACTGTGATCGCAATACTTAATAAAAATATGGAATCATTGAAACTAGTACATTGGGAATGGATGGCAAATCCCAGGCCCATATAATTAATTCACTAGTTCTGTCCAAGCTAAGCTAAGTAAACAACAAAAAAACTGAACTGAAATCCGGATTTGCAAAGTTCTCTAATAAAGTTCTCTAATAATTGACTATGCTTGATAGGTATGGATTAGCTATGTATGTCACTACACTCATGCACACATGAAGTAAGACTCGTTTCCCCACAACTTATCTATACATGAAATGCTCTCTCGCCATAGATATGAAAATTAGAGCAATGCATTGTTTTGAACTGTCAAATATCAAATTCGATGATGATAAGCACTCGGATGTGTTATACAACGCTTGCTTCAAATACTTTTTCATTGCGTATATAGCGTATTTTATCAGATCGTTAACCTAAAATTTTGAAGATTTTATGACAAAAAGCCCAAAAACAAATGGACAAAGGATACGAGGACTGGCGCTTGAACCTAAAGGGCGAACACGAAATTATTGCGACACATTCAACAGGGCATAACTTTTTTACCATTGGGTAAAAATCAACCAAATTCTGCACACTTTCTCATTGATGTGTATTGTTTACATGCTGTCAAACTCGAAGTCGTGTTTTTCGATTCAACGAAAATGGAGGTGAACCAACGCGAGTCGAGAGAACAAATTCTTTCCAAACACCTGGAATTTCCTGACCTGTCGCACCGGCAGTTGGGAAAAATGTTGAACATTCACCATTCAACCGTCTCCATAGTGTTGAAGCGGTTCCAGGAGCGGTTGACGTTGGATCACGGCAAAGGAGCTGGAAGAAAACCGGGACCGGAGAACAAAAAGACGGAGGGAAAGGTGAAGCGGATGATTAAAGCAAATCCCAACGTCTCAAGCCGTGATTTGGCTAAAAAGATCGGCATGTCGCAGAGCTACGTCCAGAATGCAAAGAAGAGAGCTGGACTACATACATACAAGGTACAGAACTTCCCAAACCGCGATGAGCGGCAACAATCGACGGCTAAAACTCGGGCACGGAAGCTCTACGAGAAGATGCTGACAAAATATGGCTGCTGTGTGATGGACGACGAAACGTATATAAAAGCCGATTTTAAGCAAATTCCGGGGTTGGAGTTTTTCACCGGCAAGAGCAAGTTCTATGTGGACGACAAATTTAAGAAGAAGAAAATCTCGAAGTTCGCCTCCAAATATCTCATTTGGCAGGCCATCTGCTCTTGCGGACTGAGGAATGAGCCTTTCGTGACAAAAGGCACAGTAAATGGCGAGATCTACAAATCTGAGTGCCTCGAGAAGCACCTTTTGCTGTTCTTGCAGCAGTACGACGAAGCTCCGCTATTTTGGCCAGATTTGGCATCATGCCACTATTCTAAAAGTGTCCTGGAGTGGTATGAGGCCAATTCTGTCCATTTTGTTCCAAAGGACATGAATCCGCCAAACTGTCCGGAGCTGCGCCCGGTGGTGCAGTACTGGGCAATAATGAAGCGGGAACTTCGGAAGAGCAAGAAGACAGTCAAAGACGAGAAGGACATGTTAAGAAAATGGAAAAAAACTGAGAAACTGGTACCGGATGACACTGTAAAGACTTTGATGGAGGGCATCAAGCGAAAATGCGTTCAATTTTACACTCAAGGCTCCATCGATTAACTTTTCTTTTGATTTTTGAAGTAAATATATGTATAAAACTACCCTAAAATTTTGGTTTGATTCTAAACATTATAAGAAAACTGGCATGACATTTTCGGTGTCGCAATAATTTCGTGTTCGCTCTTTAGCTGTATAGCACTGTATTTGGAGGCAATGCAAATATAGAACCTGTAGCTTCCGAAAAGGTAAGCCCTGATCCTCCGGATTGTAGGCGGTTGGTGTCAGGCCGCGTGAGCCAAATCGTAAAAAAAATTTACCAATCGAAAGTCAACAAGAGACTACGAACCGGAAGGCAAACAAGAGAATACGGACCGGAACGTTTCGGAGTAATCATACTCATCTACCAGAGGTACGACAACACACGTGAGCTGGGAACACCTTTCATCGATCGGTTGATGGCCGGTCGACAGGAAAATGCGCAGGTTGAGGATCAAGGGTCGGCTTTTTAACTTTAGCATAAATACCGTGCGTAGCCTACACTCCGGAAGCACTGGTGATGACAAGAATGCCTTCTAAGTGCAGCTCGAACGCGATTACGATCACTGCCGAAGCCACGACGTCTAGATCATCATAGGAGACCTGAAGGCTCAGGTTGGCCAGGAGCAAGAGTTCAGACCGACTATTGGAAAGTTCAGCGCTCATCAACTCATCAACGACAACGGCCTTGACATCGCTGCCTCCATAAACATGGCCATTCGTATTACCTACTTCTAGTTCTGCCTCCCTTATCTCTACTCATGGTGATCACCACCATTTCTCCGATTTTATCGATGCCAGAACCTATCAAGGCGCTAACATCTGATTACTCAGTGGCGATTGTTAAACTGCGCCCAAAACTCTCCGTCATCAACGATGTACGCAACCGACGGCTGCTTCGGTGCGACCTAGAGCGATTGAAACAATCAAATCTAGGCTAAATAGTTCAAAGGGTGAAAGTAACATTTGTAAACAATGACATCTAGCGTATTTTTCTGGGACCTGCTTGCTCTGGGAGTGTATTTTTCTGGAATCTGTTGGCTCCCACGGAAGAAAATAGCACCCGAAACAGATACAGGGAGTTATAACCTTCCCGTCGGTAGTGGATATAGATGTTAACAACCTGGAATTTCCAGGAAATTTACGTTTGAAGTCATTGTTTACAATTGTTACTTTCGACCTTTGACGATTTTGTCTTGAAATGTCGCCACTTTTTACGCGCAGCATCTTGAGGCAGCGTTGCCGGACAAGGGTGAGCTCGATAAGGCTCCTCTTTAGGACTACTGGAGTACTGTCAAAGCAGCCATAAAAAACGTAGCTGAGATCATCGTCGAAGAGTGTAGGCAGATTATGAAGGAAGAGGACGCAGTGCGGGCGATAATGCTGCAGCAAGGGACCTGGCAGAACGTGGAACGCCATAAATGAAAGTGGAAACAGCAGACCCGTCCTTTACTGGGAGAAAAAACTCCGCCTGGAAGAAGTGGACTGTGAAGAGATGGAGCAGCCGGGACGTTCTCCATAATTACGAAAGTTCTATCAGAAGCCCAACGCTTGGAACGATGGAAGCGTCTTGACGGACGGTCGTGATTAAAAGGTGGAGGCAGCACTTAGACGAACACGTGATTGGCGCGGATAACGTAGACAGTTAGGACCAAGACAGCGGAAGCAATTACTATATCTGTACGGCAGTTGAGGGTAATGAATCCGCTCCAATGCTGAGGGAAGTTAGGGATGCCATCCAACAGCTCAAGAACAATAAGGCAGCTGGTAAGCATGAATCGGAGCTGAACTCATCCAGATGGGCCCGGAAAAATAGCCATTTGTCTGCATCGGCTTATAGTTAAAATTTGGAAGACAGAACAGCTAGCGGAGGAGTTGTAGAAAGGGATCATATGCCCCATCTACAAGAAAGGCGACAAGTTGGAGTGTGAGAATGCCGCATACAAATTGCTATCTCAGATCATCTTCCGTTGTCCTATAATGGATGGGCTCATGGGAAGTTGTTAAGTCGTTAAGAAGTTGTTACCGGGCGGCACATCTTCTAGGGACGCATTTAATTCCAGGTTTCTACGCATCGATTTTAAGGCGGCATAAGACAGTATCGATCGCATAGAGCTATGGAAAATTAGAAAAATCTGCAGTCAAAGAAAATTCATCCCGACACCAAATGCATCATGTTCAAAACGCTTATAAGACCAGTGGTTCTTTACGGACATAAGACTTGGACCTCGAACTTGGTGTATTCGAGCGACGCGTGCTTCGGAACATCATTGGTGGTGTGCAGGAAAACGGTGTGTGGCGGCGAAGGATAAATCACGAACTCACTCAACTCTATGGCGAACCAAGTGTTCTGAAGGTGGCAAAAGCTGGAATCTGGAACCTTGCACACTTGGTTTTGCTTCAAATCCGGCCGGCACAAGAAGGCGTGGAGCACAGCAGGCTAAATGAACAGACCAGCTACTCAACGATCTGAAGAATATGGGGCGCAGTAGAGGATCGAGAGATGCAACCGAGAATCGAGTGGTGTGTGTTGGTCCGGTGTTATCTGCACAGTGTGTCTCATAATAGGTGTCACCTTTTTTCAGTCTTGGTTAAATTCAGGTGGGTAATTTTAATAGCGAAATTAATTATACTTGTTTTGAGTGTGTTCCTTGACAGCTTATCGCTGAATATAAATAAGCGATTCCGTTTGTTTATATGGAATCCATACGGGAGCAAGTTTTAAAATTAAATTTGCAAAAGCTTAGACCGTGTCAGATATTCAATAGCCTCAAGCAGTTCGGAGTGAGTAAGCGTTTTGTATTTCGTACCTTGAAACGGTTCAAGGAAAGAAGCAAATGTCCATATTCAACACAAAGGAGGTGCCAGAACGAAGGATAAGATCAAATGTGTGAAGGTACGAATAAGACGTATCTGGCCGTAAATTGAGCAAACAATTTTTAAATTTCCCCTGCTTTAATGATCCTCAGACATTATGTGGAATGCAAGCCGTACAAGAAACAATGGGTTCACGGGGTGGCGGACTGTCAAAAGCAAGCCAGGGTCCAAAGAAGCAGAAATCTTTTGGTTCGACATGGTGACTGCGAGTTTAAATTTTCGGATGAAACGCTCTTCCTCCTTCACGACAGTCATAGCTAGCAAAATGATCGTGTGTATGGCAAAAGTCTTGCCAATTTTCCAAGAGATAAACTAGAATAAACTATCAGAATGTTTCGAAAATCATGGTATGTGGCACCGTTTCACGAAAACCAAACTTCCTCTTCTTCTTTTTATAGAACCTAACGTAAAAATCAACACTGAATATTTGGGCAGGTTTTGATGAACCATCTGCTTATTCATGCTTCAACGCTGTATGAAAATACACCATATTGTTTCCAAAAGGCCTCAGCTCCAGCTCACAAGGCAAAGAAAACACAAGCGTGGTGCGCGGAAAATTTGCCTGATTTCATCACAAGCGAAGAATGGCCTGCATCTTCATCGGATCTTAACCTTGACTATTTTGTTTAAGGTTATATTCCTCAACATATAGGCCTCACGAAAGGGCTTACTTAAGATCGATTCAAGAAACATTTGGTTGATATTTGGGACCAAATTCCTCAAAAAATCGTGCGTGCCAGCTGCGATGGGTTTACAAACCGTTTGCGTAAAGTTATCAAGGAAAAAGGCGAGAGATTCGAATTGAATTATTATGGTTTATTTTTATAACATGTATCTTTCAAATGAAAAATAAATGATATGATTTGGTTGATTTGTTTTGCAGTAATCCCATTTTGTTTGAGTGACACTTATTGTGAGACACCCTGTATAGATGTTTACCAAATAAATACATAACATGGCATTGGTGTATTTTTCAAACTGAACCAATTTACATCAGGTTTAATTTTCATATATTTTTGCTGTATAAACTCGTCACAAACAGTGCCAAATAATACACTAATCATGTACAAAATTCATGTCGTTTAGTTTAGAAGTAGTGCTCCACCCAATGCTTGGCTTCTGAACTCTCACGCCAGCTAATCAGTCAACGACAGATCCGATAAGAAATCAAAAACGACCAACTAAACCGTCGTATCTGAATACATGGCGACATGATCAACCGGTCGTGAAATTTCTTCACCTTAAAGACTCCAATGAAGATCTTAGGGAACATCCATTAATGACTTTTTATTACCCCCCCTTGTCCGTTTTTTGTATGGACCTTCAAATTTTTTTGTATGGATCGTCACGTTTTCCCAACCCTCCCCTCCCCTCTAACTGCGTAACATAATTAATGGACCTTCCCTGAAGAGCTACCTCTGTTTGATTTTTTGATTGTAAATTTCTTAAACATCACCCCATAAAAAGCCAACTGTACTATTATTCATTTCATGATCTTATATTTATCCTATTCGAAAACTAATGGTTAAAGTACACGTTGGTTTCTTCTTGAAACCATGGTGACTCTAATCTTAGGTGGTCTATTTTCTTCAGTTGGTTGGGAAGGCGGGTGGAGTAGTGGGGTATCAAATTAAATTTAGCAGTGTAGCGAAAGTGTAAGGAATACTCAATAGTATATTACACACATACTGACAGTTGTTGTTTGCATTTTTGCCTAGAAGTGAAGAGTTATAATTAATGTAAACAGTACGGCTAAACGTTTTATTTACATACATTAGCACGTGCACTTTGCCCCGAAAGATTGGTTAACAATCCTTGCAGCCTGACGCTTCATATTCCAATGGCATAGAACACAGGTCTGGCAGTGTGAAACTAGTCATCTTCTTTGCTCGTTTGTTTTAAAATAGAACAGCGAGTTTGACATTACAGGCTCTGTTGCATAGGCGTTAAGGAGACAACTGCAGTATGCCAGACCTGATTTTACAAGATATGGATCGTATAAGTATACGTTTAAACATGGCAGAAATTCTCATTTACACGATTGAGACCACCTGAGATATTAGAGTCACCTTGCTTGAAACTTCATATGCTCAACCAATAGATAAGTTGGATAACCTGCATTCACCAATACACAAACATGAACTGTCAAAATAAAATGTTTATGCTTGTTTTTGTTTATCTTTTGCACTAATAGCATCATATTGACTCGACTCTGGATCCATGTTGGTTCGGTAATTGCGAGTCAGAGTCAGACCTGACCCAGGTTTAAAACCAAAAACGACATAAGACAGCAGTAACCCTTCTACTTCAGGAATGTTCATATTTAACTTTTAACTCATACATTCAATGACACCATTAAAGAGATGCATCACAAGCTGTTGTTGTTTCAGAATTAACTTGAAATCAATCAGTATTCTACATTCTTTACGTAACAAGTTTTATAACTTTTTCTCTGTTTATTAAATTTTGTTTGATCGGAACAGGGAATAGGAAACATAAGTTTTCCTTAGAATAAAAAAGAAATTAGAATTTTTTACGAATAATATTTTTAATTGGAAAGATATGAAATAAATAAATGAAGGACGTGCTGAGTGCCAAACAAAAAGGACGTATGACTAATGGGAAATTAATGTAACCTACTACTTCAAAAAAATAGGAACGTGACTATCACTGCTCACCGCCAGAAATTGTGTATCCTGAGATCGAAAACTATCATCGATCACACGCTATTCAATGCTAATCGTGGCGATATATATAATTATGTATATATCAATGAATCTACGCATAGTTTCATGCTCTTAACAGTCGATTAATAATTTTTTAAACTTTCTGTGGTTTAAAACTGTATACAAAACTCACCTTCAGCTAACCACCTACTTAAAATCTTATTACCAATTTACACAATTTGTTACTGCGCTATAATCAACTGCTCTTCTGTTTTTGTTTTGTTTTGTTTTGTTTTTCTGCCGTGTAGGTTATTGTTAGAGTTTAATTTACCTTTTTAATCAAACTTCTGCGAAGGGATATTGCTTCCCTACAACGTGTTGCTACCGAACAATGACTCTTGACTGAGAAAGAGATTATAATTTACTTGAGCTAACGAGCGCACGCGAATGACTGTTGTGGCTCTTGATGATGATACTGTTTTTGTTTCGGTTGTTGATGTTGTTGCTGCTGTTGTTGTTGATGTTGCAGTGGCTGTTGTTGTTGTTGTTGGGCCGAAGGATTACCGCCCCCGACCCGGTAGGCGGAGGAGCCAGACGGTTGTGGCTGCGGCTGTTGGCCTGCATCCTCGTATCACTTGAGATCGATGACGGTCGATGGGTTGAGGAACTGTTCCCGCTGCGATTCCTCCATCGTCGAGAGGCTTCTGGTAATGCAGCTAATCTTATCGGCACTGCGGGAACCATTTCTGGCCGGCTCCGGAAGGCAGAACCGCGCGTACAGCCACACCCGCAGGCAGTACATACAGTAGCAAATGAAGTGAATGACAAAGACGAAAAATACTCCCAATGCACAAATCACAATCGATTTGCCCGGCTTCTGCCAGTCGAGCATCTTGTAGATACTGGACTCGTTGTGTCTGCAAAGAAGCAAATGGAATGAAAAGATAACGTTTAGTCAAAGTGCGAGAAGAAACGAAAGGGCATTATACGTGCATTAGTATTCTCGAGAAACATTCGGAAAGGTCCAGTCTTCGTTGATCGATTCTTTTCGTCGACTTTCTTTCTTTGAATAACATGGCAAGCTGTAAGCAGAGCCACAAACTCACTTGTATAACCGTGATAAACCAAGGAGAAAGTCGATAAAGAGAGGTTATTTTCAAATATTACGCGAGTATTCTCGTGCCCTGGGATGGAGAAGGTTTTGTCCTGCCCGCAAGGGAGAAAGGAAGCTGTGGAGCGATGTTATCAAAAACTGTTTTCGTTTTCCCCTTGGAGGGATTTGGATGGGCACACCCACCAGACGTTGCAAGAATATGACGCAATGGGATTAATAAGCAGAATAAGTTCTTATGTAACAGCGATGACAGTCTGACACGGGAAGGGCACTTGGCCGCTTGAAAAGCCTTGCTATTATAATGCGAGATCATTTTTCATTCCTTCTGATAGGATTAGACTAGCTTACAAGGTGTGGATGCGTTGGACGTTGGAGATGCAATATTAGCGTAAGCGAAGTGCGAGACCGGAGATACATTGAGATAAGGTACAGTAAGTTTGTTAATGGCTGACGATAATCTACAATTTACACGAAGATGATAGAATGGCATAGAACATGAAACGCGATTTTTTTAAAGGAATTATCCAGTTCAAGTGGTTGATAAGAAGTATTGACGACATATTTTATTCAGAATTCTATGTAACGAATACGTACGGAACTGAGAACCGCATCAGAAGATGATGAAATGTAATTTAACTCAACATAACATAGAGTGTGAAGAAATCATTTCAATTTAACATGGACCGAATTTATGTTTGCAGATATGTGATATGACAGGAAAGACAAGAGTTGCACAGGCAGTATAGCATTTGTTGGCTGAGCTTCAATACTTAAAGAATCTCACTCTATATCTTCATTGATTATCAATACACAGTCGAATTTGTATTGGTCACTTACATAATAATTGAGGGTATTAGTATTAGTAATCGAAAATAATTCGGAAAGAATTCACTTAATTGCACCAACACCAATTCAACCTCCCCAGTGTCAAATGGCGGCGTGCACCCGACAGCTTCCTATATCCTTTCCGTTCTCAATCGCGTAACCATGCGAGGTCAGTTGTGATGCTTTATCATAATTCCGTTGCATCCTTACGTCAGATTAACGAAATTATGAATGAAAATGGACGATCTGTTGACCTCGGCTTCGTGAATCACTCCACCAAGTACCCCATCTGCACCACTAAAGCAGATGCCTCATTATCCACTACTTTTTTTCAATCTCGTGACTAGTGAACTGATCCAACCAGCTATTGTACCGCTATCCAAGATGAGAATAGGCAGAGTTCGTACAATTCGTGATGAAGATTTATTCCTAAATTTATGGACGTACTTTCCATAAAACACATCAATTTTCAATTTATCGTCTGTCCGTTTTACAAACTCGAAATACATTTCGAAAGCTTTAAAGACTCTTTTGAACTAAATATCAACATTTAGGGCCCTCCGTGATGTTCTACAAACTCTAGTGAAGTAATATTGTAGAAATTAAAATGGTCTTTAAAATATCGAAATCATTTTTAGATCTTGGCATGATTTTTAGGGAGTTTATTGAACTTAAGTAAAATTTCTAACTTGTACAAATCTATTGCTACCAGCGATAAATGCTACATTTATTTAAACTTATGACAATAATGGTTAAAAACTTAGAACTGAGTCTATTTTAAGAAAAACCTCTTAAACATAATTCAAAATTGGGTTTCTCTTGTTTAAATAGTGTAGGATAATGATTTGCGAACATGTTTTCGAAGAACATCTGACTGTTGATCGGAGGCGGAGATCCGAAAAAATCCGTATAAACGGAATAAACGGAAACCGAACGCCCCGGGATGTGCATATGAGAAAGACTTTCGTGCAGAATACCAAAACTCGAGCTGGACTATCTACGCTAAGGGTTCAGCAGTTCCCAAATCGTGTTAAGAAGCAGAATACGGTCGCAAAAAGCCGTATCCGGAAGTTGTACAACCAAAAGATAACGAAACCGCACTGCTGCGTAATGGATGACGAGACGTATGTGAAGGCGGACTTCAACCAGATTCCAGAAAACCTGTATGTGACTGTCAAAGATAAGGGTGATGATCCCCAGAACCTCCGGACACAGAAGGTGTCGAAGTTCGGCAAGAGGTTTTTAATTTGGCAAGCGATTTGTACTTACGGAAAGCGGAGTACACCTGCCGTTACCGCAAGCACCATGAATGGACAGGTGTATTTGGAAAAGCATTTGGCATCATGCCACTACACGAAGGACGTGCTTGAGTGGTATAAGGCGAACGATGTCGGTTTCGTGTCAGAAGATCTGAACCCCTCCGGAACGCGCCGAAAAAAAAATACTGGTCCATTATTCAGGAGCACCTCCCAAAACAATCTAAAGTCGTGAAGAATGTAGAATGAATGAAGATTGTTAATATGAAGGCAAAAATACTGTCGATTCTGAGGTCGTGCATAATTTTATGGCTGGAGTTAAGGCCAAGTTTCGTGCACTATGTAGATGGCGAAATAAATTAAACGAATGATGCCAAAACTAACTTCGATTTGTTTTTATTCCCTGAAAATTCGGTGATAATTGGATAAAAACTCGAATTTTGATAATGAATTTTGTTTTGGCGGATTTTAAACGGTACACCCTTCAATATTAATCCCTCACACATTTGCAAATTTTTGATCGAACACTTTTCATCAAGTGTTTCATCACATTTTTTGGACGCTTTAGCCCAAATTTTTCTGAACTCCTGCATGTTTTCAGCTTCTTTATCAGTCTTCATGAATACCTTCTTCACAATCGCCTAATAGTGTTCCATGATCCGAAGCTGAGGGCAACTTAGCGGATTGATGCCTTTCTCAACGAAATCTATACCCTTTTCCGTGAGCCAATTACTGTGGAGAGGTACTATGCTTCTGATATAAAGGGAGCAACCTCTTCTGCAGACACTCAGATCGATAGATATCCGCATTGACTGTTCTGGTAGTGTAGAAAATGATAGACTTCATACCGCAGGAAGATATTGCTTGCCATATCAGCACTTTTCGACCACACTTTTCTACTTGAATCGACCTGTCTGCATCGCTTATATCCTCCCCTACGACGACAGTAGTGTAATGTGGAACTGGAAGGGGTTTCGATTCCTAGTTGGCAAAGACCTAGTCGTCCATCAAAATACGATTATCCGGTCGCTGCGAAACTCGCGAATACAATTTCCGGGCCCTTGTTGCTGCGCGTTGCTTCTGTTTTGTACTTTGTATGTCGATTTTCTGCTTCTTGTAGGTCTTCAGGTTGTTCCGTTTCTTGAAGCATTGAATCATTTCGAGGCTGGCCCCCGCTTTATTGGCCAAATCACGTATCGACATTGATTTGTTCTTCCGAATAAGAGCTACCATTTTCTGATTCAGTTTAGGATTGGAAGATCTGGGCAGTTTGTCCAAAGAACAGTGTTCTCGATACTTGGTTTTGATGGATTTTACACTCACGTGATGAATTCCAAAATGCTTCGCCAATTATCGCATAGTTACACCCTTTTCAAGTACCCATATGTATAACACCATTGGGGCTGATTGAAGCCTGTTGGTTGATTCAATAAATAAATAATCTTAATTTTCACATCTTTTTTCACGCGCGACATTTTGAAAATGAAGATTCTCAACCATGCAAACATGTAAACAAACGAAAGATAACAGTCAAACGCACAGCATGCTATGATGAACACATTAAAACCATCACAAATACACGCGTATGCAACGCAGATGTACGTGAATATCTGTAAATTTGGTCTGGTCTGGCGAAAACTTGGCGTTGATTTTAAATAGTTCAAAAAAAAAGTCTTACTAGGTGATTCTAATTTTTTTAACATTTCAAATTGATAAACCCCCTTCAGCTCAACGTAAAAAAAAACACAAACATCGAGTTCAGCAATATGGATTAAACGTCAGTTTGTTATTTGGAAACGATCAATTTTATTCAGAAAATGCAATTGATTCCTTAAAAATTAAATTGCTCGTGACAAAATTGCTGACGAATGAAATATTTCGCAGATTATGACAGCTACGGTGTGGTGGTGTAGTAGTAATCGTGGTTGCTTATCACCACAGGAGCTCTAGTATCCATTCCAGTCAGCGCCTATTGGGATTGTCTGAGACGAAAAATCTCTGATGTCTTCCCTCGGAAGCAAAGTAAAGCCCATTGGTCCCGGCTTTTGCTATGATGAGTTTGATACGAAGGGTACAGGTTTTATTTTTTCATTTTTATTTGTACATTACAAATTCTAAGTTAATAACGGCATCGAAAGAAGAGCTAGTTTGAAAAAAATGTGCTGTTTCAATGATGATCCAGATCTCTCTATAGGAAAACTGAGTAAGCAGCTTAGTTCAGAATATTTTGATAAGAAGTGGAATAAGGCGTTGCTCCCGTAAATCATCGCTATAACTCCGTCATATACAAAACAAACGACATGATATTTTGAACATTTATAGTCACATATAAGTTTATCATGTGCAAAATAAGCCGAAAGATTCTCTCGACCGGACCGGATATAATTTGATATGCAAAGTGAATTCAATGGATAAAATGAAGTGGGCCCATCGATATAAATCACACATGGCATTAGAAATACATTGAGCCTTGGAATAAATGTCCAAAAAATATATTTTAAATAAATATATCCTTGAAGTTAGTAGATTCTTGGTTGTCAATTTATATCGAAGAGCCCACATTTATTGCTTTTGTGGTCAAGAAGTTAGCAACATCACCAGTCGTTCAAGCGATTGCCATGAAGTGAGAGTTCGACTCCCGCTTCAGCCTGTGGAACTTTTCGCAAAACGAAAATGTCCATACTGGTCCACTGGGTGTTAGGTTAAGCTGTCCGTTGTAATTCGCTCATTTTTCAATGTTCAGTCTGTACAATCTTGAGTTGAAGACGGTGTAAATGTCTTTAAATTTAGACCCTAGATCATTGGATATAACTGATTTTCTCTTTGCGTGATTCTGATACAAAAAAGCTAAGTAGCTGATAAGTATTTGTTCTAATGCGCCGAACTCACGATTCAATCACGTTCGTTTTTTTTATGGATCAGTCAATAACCTTGCCTAAGACCTCCTGTTTCACCCGCCCACAATTTTTACTGATTGTTGTTTTACGGCATTATGGGTTATGTCGCTTTTATCATCAATTTCCAATATCCTCTGTATCCAAGCTACAAGCAAGTACAGAAATTGAAAATTTACAGCTTCAGTATGTCATAGCGAATGAATCAAACTGTGTGGAAAGTGTCTACAGTGCAGACATTAAACATGGTTGTATGACTTGTCATTTAGAAGCTTCATCACACAAACAATGTTATGACCGTATGAAATAATTTCCCGTACGATTCCCCCAGTGAGTGACCGTATCGAACGAGCCTCAGGACAAAGTTATAAATATATGCAAATTTTACCATCACGAAACTAAATCGTAAACAATGTTGCTTTTCTCCAGAAGGCAAGCAAACCAATCTACCAACGACACATACGCAAAACAAATACAAACGCTCACTGCCCGGAGATGGAGAGCCTGCAATTTCGAGGTCGTACTCAATTCTGATGCGTAGAGTAATTTGGGGCAAAACCAAAGCCGGGTAACCGGCAGGCGATGTTAAAGCGGTGGAATTTAAAAATAATCAATATATTCCTAATTCTGCGTTTTTCTTCGTCGCGAAAAAAAAACAGTAGTTGTTTCCCACTAGATGGTTGCGAATAGCTTGGCTCTCGAAAACTCGAACACATAATTTTCAAATAAATACACTGTTAGAAAAAAAATAAGTTAATTTAAGTCTACTTGAACGCACATAACAGGAGTGTCCCGTTAGACAGAAATTTCGCGTCTGTTCTTAAGTTTACAAGACCATAAAAAAAAACATATTATAACATACATGATATGAAGTAAAAATAAGTTGAAGAAGACAAGATGACATTTTCCAAATGTCACTACTGTAGATGCAAACACAAATGCTTCTTGATGCCAGTTTTAATTTTGAGTATATAGTAGAAAAACCAAGATGCGGTTATCAAGTTAAAAAAAGAATTTGAACAGAGCAGAGCATAAAGAATTAACTTGACATGCATAGCATGTTTCAAATGTAGTCAAGCTGGTTTTTGTGAGTTTCAATTCAGAGTGTAGGCATTTTGCACTTTATGTATGGAGTCAGAGTAGGGTAGTTCCTGTCAGTGTTTTTTCAACAAGTGTAACTTTGGATGGGTTCATCAAAGACATATTTTGCTTTCAGAGTGTATTCAAATGTCAACATGGCTAGCAAGTTTGTTTTAAATTTTCATTCGTTTGAGAACCATTGTAATGGAGGTTGCAAAATAAGTGATAAGTTTGTTTTTGAAACACTTTAGACCGTGTATTATGTTAAACAAATTGAAATCCTTCAGAATAATCGAAAAATTTATATTTCGCACCATCAAACGCTACAAAGAAATTGGTACTTGAAAAATACCTCCCAGACCTGGCCGTAAACACACTGTAAGGTTTCCGGAAGCCATCAAATGAGTGAGAGAACAAATTTGGCGGAATCCTGGTAAGTCTAGCTGGAATATGGCCAAAAAACTTAAAATGACACATTCAATGATCAGGAGTATTTTGAAAGACCATCTTGGACTGAATCCATACAATTAAACGGCGGTAAGAAGAGTGAAATATGACTCCAAGAAACTCCAGGAAAATCCAGAGCTCGAGTTAAAAGGCTACTAGAGTGGAGCGATGGAAGGAACTACTCAGTGATAGAAGAGTTCCATCGTCGTTTTGTTCACGGACAAGACGCGCATTTACTGCTGACAGCGTGTCCAACAGTCGCTACAACCGACATGTAAATTTGAAAAAAGCATCTAATGTATCTGAGAACATAAAATTCTTGTTTCGGACAAAGCATCCAGCAGGAGTTTGGATTTTTTCCTTTTTTTTTGGTAAACAAAATGGGCAGCGTTGTTATCCAAAATGCCTAAACATATGTGTACATAAGAATCCGTAAGGATCATGTTTTGCCTTGGATTATATCTACCTACGGCAAGGGCTGCCAAATGGGAGTAGACAACTGGGATGGAGCGTGCTTCCCCGTAACATAGCTATGGTCCCCACAAGCTCCTATCCCATGCTTCCATGGGTCAAGAAATGACAAAGATCGCCAGCTAAATGTTGCGTACTTAGCTGGTAGAACAGCCTGGGCACTGTTGTCCTTCTGACTTCAGCTAAATCGAGGAGGTGCGTGCCGAGCGTCTTTCCACCAAGGAGGTACGGCTCGAACTGCGTCTGTCCTGGCATCCCGCGGTTGAGTAAGAAACGCTGTATTGCGTCAACTATACATTAGGTAGCAGCCGCACCAAGGCGATGTGACCCCGTTAAGGTAGCATGCTGAAATGCTACCACGAAAAATGGAAAATTCTTTATACGGTATATCACTTCAGATCATCCACGGAATTCCCAAGTATTGTATAATAACTTTGGATTGTTTTTTTCTCTCGTGACTATGATAGGGCAAGTCTGTCAATAGTTGCAGCAGGGTCAGCAGATATGCAGACATTACAAATATAATTGTTATTATCACTTTATATTATAACATCCCTTCACATTTTTTGACGCGGCTGAGTAGCTCAGTGGTTACCCGTTCTGCTTACCCCGTCCCTTCCTTGGCATTTGTCCCCTTCCTTGGCATTTGTCACTTGCTTCTTTCTATCACCACTAGATTTAAAATAAAAAGAAGTCTACTGCGCTTTCTTTCATTGATCGCTTCGCTTACCACAGTGCATCCATGATCAAAAAATAACCTGCTCACTATCACAACTATCCTTCCCTTGGCAATTGTAGAGATGCAGTGGTGATCACAGTCTCTAATAACAACGATGGTCAAACTAATCATCGTTCTTCCACCCTCCCCAAACATCGTGAGGACGTGGCCGGCGCCGGGTACTGATCTATAAATAGAATTAGTGTACTTGTACATTGAAGATGGAAAGCTCCCCCCAAGCTCCATCTATCTTGTTCTCTGTGCAATTACACTAGTTCTGATCAGTAAAGGAGTAGCAACTACGATATTGCACGGTCTTTTTTTTTTTGACGTAGGACTACGTCTTTCATTTCTATACTGGGGCGCCGTTCTAAAATTTCTGAAATCGACCGCGTTACGGGTCGTTTGGGAGATTTTGAGCGATAATGACTAAGTCATTGCATAAACGATTTCCATATCCTTTGCACCAATCGATTGGAAATAATTCTACGTATGAGTTTTAGTAATCAAGTTAATTGATTTTTAACATTAACTTATTAAAAATAACGTAAATGTTAGGTGATGTCTTATAATTTCGATTCGCAGAGTAAATTAACCAAATTTCCTAGCACAGTTTTCAAATCTAAGCAAGAGACGTCTCCCATCTTCTTCTTCTTATTATTATTTGTTCTCGAGAGGTAGATTCTGTTTCACGCTAGTGTTTGGCGAAACATCTGATTCCCCTCCCCTTCTAATGAATTTGATTCACATTGCTTTAGTTGATACTCCCTTTGTTCATGCAATGGTACCCGATGCCATGATAAAAGACACATTTCCGAACAAATGCCTCATTCGTTCGGCAGCATTGAGCTGCGCGGATCTCCCGGTGCTGGGCAGCACCCAGCAGCATCGCTCGGTACCCAGCAACGTGGCAGTAGCAGCTGGCGGTCGGTAGCCAGCAGTGCCCGGCCTGTCGTGACTTTTTTTTTAATTAATCACTTATTTGTACAGGCTCAATCGAATCAACTTTACAGAGCCAAATTTTCATGTTTTTATACATCATTTATCTTAAAACTAAAGTTAGGGGATAAAACCGATTAAGCGCGGCCGTCTCGAGGTTAATAGGGATTACAAATTACGGATGGGAAGAGAGTGTAAATTTAAAGTATGGTTCACATAACACATTATATTTAAATTCTAAATTATTGAAACACATAACTATACAACTTATGGTTTTCTTTTGACTTGAACATTTTTTGAAAAAGAAAAAAAAACATACACAGAAAAAAAAACTTAAACTAACTACAATCTATAGCTAATGTTAGTCAAAAACACATAAATGAGTTTCATGGACTCCCAAACACGTACAGACAAAATATCTCGAATTGGCACATTGGGTTGTCTACCTCGAGCCCGAAGGGAATCATAGAGCCCTGATCTGACTCCACGATGTTCAGCACAAGACCAAATAACGTGATCTGCGTCCTGATAGCCTTGTCCACACTCACAGAGATTGCTGTCGCTCAGCCCAACCCGGTATAAATGAGCGTTCAAAGAATAATGATTGGACATGAGGCGAGATATGACACGCATGACGTCTCGACCCACATCCATCCCCCTAAACCAAGTGGTCGTGACTTAAAAAGCAGATGACGATGACAGTACATACAGTGGATTCCTGTCATATATTCAGGCCATACATACAAATTTCGATCGCGTTCCCCGACAATTGATGAAACCCGCCCTTTTCAGGGCGAACAAAACAATTTGCCAAATTAAAGAGTTTGTTTTATTAATATCTTATGAGCTAATCGAGTAGTGAAAATAGCATTACAACGCACCGTCTCAACATGGCGTAACTTGAAGAGCCCGGATAAAATGGCCGAGCCGCGTCAATCTATATGTAAATCCTAATTTTCTCTGTTCTGACAATTTCTTAGGGTGGTTTCCTACCAATTATTCAGGCCATCCTGCTACTTGAGAAGACCGAGAAGCACATTTCGAACGTGTACCATGTTGCCCCGCGACAATTAAATAAAAACCCGTCCTTTTCAGGGCGAACAAAACAATGTTACCAACAAGGTTGCGGCTTATCATTTACTTATCCATATTCATTTGCCGATAGCTCTTCTCAGAAGCTCAATTTCAAAATATAATGTATGATGAACTTATGGTGCTTGAGTAGACCTACAACTTGGTCTAACAATACATAGCTCTATCTCTTAAATCTGAGAATATTCGCAGTGATCTTCGCGATGATATTCGCGGTGAAGATCACGCGATTATCATCGTGAAGATCACTGTGAATATACGCTCTCATGTCGAAGATATAGGAGTTAGAGCAAGGTACTGTTAGACAAAGTTGTAGGTCTACTCATGCACTACAAGTTCATCATACATCATATTATCAAATCGACCCTCTGAAAGGAGATATTGGCAAATGAATATGCCTGAGTCAAAAATGATAAGCCGCAACCATGGTTACCAATTAAAGAGTTTGTTAAAATATTATTTTATCATAAGATAATCGACATTTTCATTACAAAGCATGGTTGTAATGTTACTTCGCGTTACTTCAAGAGCGGATAAAGTGGCTGAAGCTGATGCTGCTTATCTATATGTAAATCCCGATTTTCTCTGTTCTGACAATTTCACAGGGTGATTACCTGCCAATCATTCAGGCCATCCTGCTACTTGAGAAGACCGAGAAGCCAATTTGATCCCTATGTTCCCCCGATAATTAATACAACCTGTTCTTTCTGGGCGACCAAAACAATTTTCCCAATAAAAGAGTTTGTTAAATTAATATTTTATCTTGATCTAATCGACATTTTCACTACATGGCGTTACATCAACATGACGTTACTCCAAGAGGCCGGAGAAAACTCAGGCCATCTTGCTACTCGAGAAGACCCCCCCTCTCCCCAACAATTAATAAAAGGGTCCTTTTCAACACAATTTTCCCAACTAAAGAGTTTATTTAATTTATTGTAGAGAAGAAACAGAATATAGAAGAAATAAATTAAATTCTCATGATATTCTAGCTATGTGTAAAGACATTTGAAAGATAATATCTTTACTGATTTAAACTCTTCTAATAATAATTTTCATTATTATTAAAATAATAACAATAATTCTTATTATTATTAGAATATTTAACAAAATTATATACATATTAATTATCATATATACATATAAATTGTTTTCATATTCATTTCGATATGAATCACCAGTAGAAGAAATGAGCGGAAATGAAGAATATCACACTCGCACCAAAATACCACATCAGCGTATTAACCAATCAGCAAACACCAGAGCGGACAACGAGATCAGCGAGTAGCTGGGAGCTTATGAAAGACCCATTTTTGAACTAATGCCTCATTCTTTCGGCAGCATTGGAGCTGCGCGGTATGCTGCGCAAGATACGCCAGTTGTGTTGACCGGAGACTTTAACATTGACGTTTCCAAACATAAAAACATAGATTTTCTAGATTTTATGCAAAAACATTTAAAATTTACTTTAGCAAACCTTCGGAATGAAGCAACAACACTTGGTGGTTCTTGTATAGATTTAACGTTTGTTAAAAATATCGGCGTAGAGTGCAGACGTTACTGTTCATATTTTTCGTATCATAGACCTATGTTGTCTGTATTCGCATTCGAAGCACCCGAACCATTAAATCAACAGGTAGCAGATATTGTGGAACATGAACTGGAATGACAACATCGACCCATTCGACAACCAACCATCACCTAGCACTGGACCATTGTCTGTACTACTCGGACCATAAACAACAAACGACAAAATACCAAACGGCCCTTTTCAGGGCCACTTAAGGAGTTCTAAAGAGTAGAATTCAAGATTTTCATACACAATATTAACGCTCCTAAAAGACCTAAAGACTAATATTATATGCTTTTCTTCCATGGAACAGAACCAACAACAACGACCACCCATTCGACTGTCTACCAAATCATCATCTGGTACTCGACAATTACCGGTACTCGACAATCTACTCGGATCATTCCAGGAACAGCGAATAACTGAATACCAAACGGCCCTTTTTAGGGCCACTTCAAAAGTTATAAAGAGTTGACTATATTAATTTGCGTGGAAAACTAAAACTAATAACAGATGGTTTGATGAGTCTTTAGACTAAACAAAATATAGTAGATATTTATTAATTCTATTACAATTCCTCCACATCAACAAGCAGTTCTACGTCGACTTTGCAGATATGTCACTGACATATCTCACCTTTTCGTTTTTTTTTAAAGAACATCCCTTCACATTTTTTTAATGCTATTTTCAGCTTCACATTTGCATCGTCGTAAGTTTTGTTCCACCTAACACCTAACGTTTGTATTTCAAAAGACCTTTCTATCTTCTTTAATGTTTTTTCAGAGTGGATTATATACGACAAATTCTACAATAGACAACAAATTCTTTATACAAAATATTTAATTCAAAAACTCAAATTGGCTATCATCCTTCATTTTCTATTTTACAGACAAAAATTATAATTTATGGGCCCAGTAAGAAACAAGGGTTATCGAATAATTTCTTGATATTTTTCCTTTTATTTTTTATTATATGCTCATGTGAAATTTATTTCGCATTATTAGCTTAAATTTTCTCAGCTTCTTTGCTAGGCTGCCAGGGCACCTTTATTTCATTATATCACGTTGGAATTTTCTCCATTTTAGAGTTTCAATCACTAACATGGCAACGGAAGAGGCAAATAGCGGCGTTTTATTTAGTATTTCTTATTTTTCGGTGCATTATTTAGTATTTCTTTACAACATCGTATTATTTCCATCATTACATTTTCATATTTTCATTATTATATTTTCATACTACCGTTCAAATTCCTTCCGCTCGTTTTCAAACTTGTACCTTTCAATTTCAAAACCTGCCGTTACCCTATACGAAACTATCAATACTTTCTCTTCATTTTCATCCGTCCTAGCAATACATAATCTGTCCACTCCTAGAGCCTCTCGTGTGGATGGGAATTATCTGCTTCTGACAATTTTCATCATTACTTATTGTTTATTTTTGCTCGTTTGTCTTTAACTCCCTTCCAATTAAATCTTCCCTTTCTTTACTCGGTAGTAATAACTATTAGTCAGTTAAAATGTATAATGTTAGTTTTGTAAAGTTTCAATAGATTTAACAAACTTTTTCACCTCAAATCAAGATTTTGGTGAAATGCTGCTATCGCTGAAAATGAACGAAAACGTGCTTAAGCCCAAACCACATTATTCTACACTTTAACTTTTTACAACATTTTTTGCTTTTCAGGATCAACCGAGTGGAGATCAAATATAATAGATACGAATGCTTGTAGTATTTTCATTTACATAAATATATACAATATTATATAAATATTTCATGGGAATGGGAGGGACCATCAGGGCACCCGATTGAAGCACTCTGGATGGGGAGAGTGGGAATGCCAACTCCCCACTGCTAACAGTTTGTGAATAGAGGGCGGGCTCTTCACCCCGCCCATTGGAGCATCCTCATGTTAGATAGCTTGCTTTCTCAAGCTCAAGCTCAATCTTGTTGTTGGAAGGAGATTCTTTATATCCCTGTGGATACGTATAAGTGATGTTGCCTATCGATTCACCCAACCCGTTTTTAGCCCTTCATACAATGGCATGATAAGGATTAACAAGTGAGCATTTCCAGCCAGAAACGCTAAAAAATATTGATTTTGTCTCCACAGTTTCCGGTTTTAATGAAATTTTGTCCATATGTAAGTTTCTGCCCAAGATAACATTTTTCATAAAAAAATCCTAAAATTTCCTAGACTAATTTTTTATTACTTAGGTAAAATAAGTTTTTTTTTATGAAATACTGTACTTTTTTCTTAAATTTTCATTGAATTTATTTACTGAAATGGGTAAGTCTGACTGCCACAGTGTCTAAGAAACAAAAACCAACGAGTTGGTTTTGAAGAAGCACTTGGCAAAAGTGCCAAAACTAGTCGGCCCCAGTATTGTCTAAAACCGTATGACTAATGTTAAGCGCAAAATACATGGATCGGAGAGGAAATGTAACCAATAAAATGTGAATTTTACCAAAATGTTATTGATTATTCCCTGAAAGTCCCTGAATATCCGACTTAAAATAAGTTTTTTGAGATCATATTGCTCGTCTCATTTTTTTCGTGTACAGTCTTTAATCAAATACATTGCTGTAACAGCATGTTCGTATAGTTTCCGTCTGTTTCGTTATTCTGGAGCACTCTACGATATTGCGTTCAACTTTTGCCCCACTCTACGCTTCTTCTACTCAACATTTGTATAATAAATGGTATCGCTCTTAAGCCCGGAGGAGGCTGACTGGTTGTTAAATTTTAGTAACTCATCGAAAGGCGGGCAGCTTGGAAAATGGTAAATGAAATTACCAACACAAGAGCACATAGGCAGTGCTCCGGGAAAGAAGGTATAGGCAGCCGATAGCTCTGCTGAATCTGCGGACTCCAATTTTTCCATTGCTGGTGTATGTTTTTTTTTTCGAAAGAAGACTCACAATCACGGCAGTTTATGAAAATCGCACACATCGCTGGTGATTACTTCCTTTAGACCAAAAAGCAATAACGTTCAAAATGTATTCAACTTTGTTTCTGTAGGTATGACAATACTGTCAAAAATTGTTCACCGCGAATCTGTCACTCGGAAAGGAAGCAATTCAATTTTCCTGCGTTTTGATTCTCTGCGCTTTGCGATGCGGTTTAGGATCATTTTTTTCCCAAGGGTGGTTACTTGTTTGCCACCATTCAAAAATCTACGATGGTTATACTTATTTTCTTTCAGAGTGCCTAAGCAGTAATTAATCTATATTATCTGTTTACAGTTTACACTTTAGTACACTTATGGGAAGGAAGCTTCGAAATGAACTTTTCTTTTATAAAGATTAATTATAGACGTTGTAATTTATTATTTACTCAGTGCTTGCTACAATGTCTCGAGGATCGAAGAACGCTGTACTCAATATACACTTTTGTTGAGAAGTCAGAGCTTCAAAAGCTGTTTTAGAGTGCTGCTTTTAAAATTAAGTCTGAATCTAGCTACGCACGTTCAATTGCATCATTAATTTTGCAAAGAAATTTAATGCACGATGAGAGAGTAGACAAACGTAAGCCAACGGTAAAACATGAAAGTGATGCACTCATTTGTGATCCCTCGGTACAATTTATACCATTATTGGTGAACCCCTTGTGTACGTTTTGAAACAGTGTCTCGTTCATTGTCAGTTCATTCGTTAACAACAAACTGCATTTGTGGTTTTTAATTTACGAAAACATATATGCATTCATAAGCAAAACGAAATCGGATCTTGCATCTTGACAGATTCACAGACATGGAAATCAAACGGAAGCCGTTTCAGCAGCTTGTGTAGAGGACCATACAACGTTTCAAGGATGATGGATCGAAGTGTGCCTTGTTCGATGATGACAGCATATATTTTTCCTCGCTTGACTCCTGATTTTTCGTGTTTTGTGGTTGTTTTGATTGACGTTTTGTAAAATATTACGGTGGCCGAGTTCTCGCAGTGTTAAATTGTCCAATTGTTCCATTCTCGGGGAAATGAAAAGTGCAAAAAAAATGATCCGGATCGTAGACGGATGTCAGGCAAGCTACCTTGTTACCGATCGATGCGCATAGCAGGATGCTAAGTTGAAGATTTTTCACCGGTGGAGAAAAAGTGTGTGTGTGTGTATGCCTCCGGGGAGGAATTCGCAGAAAAAAGGCTGCGTTGATTAGTGACATGCCTGAGCTTTGATTGTTTTGAGCACAAAGATTGAAAAAGGCAATAAGTTCTAGATACGATTCTATTTTCATTCAAGTGCAATGCCATATGGAGCAAGCATGGCGGGTTTGGATAGGCATCATCTAGATACTTTCGAAGAAGGAGAACGCGAACCAGTTGCACCCCGCAAAGGATTTTCAGACAATTGAGAGGTGGTAAGTGCTCTCAAAAACATGGAGCGAAACAGGTCATTGTTATTCTTTTTGTCCCCTGAATTATAAGAATTCTATTATTTGATCACATTCCATATCAAGGTGAATCCTGATCCTTTAAGCCCTACCGTACTAACATAGAAAACCTCCTTCCTGTGACTTTTGTGGGGATGAAGAGGGAAACACGGTCCCTAAACAGCAAAGGTCTCCATCTTCTCTTGAAATCATCAGTACCATTTGCTTTCTTCTTAATTTCGAAGAGTTTCCGCCTAACTAGTGCCCAGTACATCTCTATTGGGCAAAATTTTGGACAGTTTGGTGGATTGGCTGTTTAGCGCGTACTTGACCTCTTTTACCTTATATCATTCCAGAACTGATTTCGCAAAGTGACAAGTGGACAAATCATGCCAAAAAAAGCTGGAGAGTCGTGGCTTCTGATAAACGATAGCAACCGCTTTGGCATACATTCTTTCTCGTACACATCCTTATTGATCCTTATTGGGAATTTGGACATCTTCTTTGTCCGGAAATACACGGCAACGGTACTTTGCATTGCGCTTCGCACCTTGCACTGCGATATAAAAAGCCAGACCCGGAAGCTGTTTAAAGTCTTCGAGTACATATGTTTCGTCATCCATTATGATACAAGAAAATTTTTACAATAAAAGGTGCAAATCTCTTTAGCACGACTTTGTGTAGTTAAATTTTGTTTGTCATCACGCCGCCACCCCCTCGCCGGCTCTTCCACCAGGTTGGTGCAATCCAGGTTGCAGTACTTCCACAAAACCACCGGTCGATGGACAGCTCTACGATTCGGAGCAAATGGTTGAGTTCGTCCAAGAGCTCTACCGCCAACTACGATCCTGCCGTTCGAAGTAGGAACAGCTCAAAGCCGCCACATCCGTGACGATGAAATTTATGTTCAAGTATGGTCCATAACCGCACCATCAACATCCTAAATTGGAATGATTGTTCTATCCGGAACAAAACTGTAGAGCTCGGATTATTCCTTAACAGGAAGGCCATCGACATCGCCATCGTCACCTAGACACATCTCAAGCCGCAACTCAGCGTTTTCATCCCAGGATACCGGATTGTGCGACTTGATCGTAGCGGCTCTAGTGGAGGAGGAGTTGCGATCATCCTGCGCTACTACATCAACTACCATATGCTTCCGAGTTTTCAGCTGCAGTCTATTTAAGCCAAGCAAGCTAGCAACGCTAACGGAACAACAACGGTCCTACGGAACGACATTCGCAAGCTAACTCGGAGGTAGGGGCAATTTATCATCGCCGGCGACCTAAATGCGAAACACGAAACCTGGGGGAACACCCGGCGCAACCAAAACGGAATAATACTGCAGGAAGACCTGGAAGAGGGACATTACACCGTCCTGGGCCTGGATAGTTCCAACCGGTTGAGCAGATCCGGGGTCCATTCGACAATCGACATCTTCCTCACCACCATAGGGAGCAACATCGCTCAGCCGGTAGTACACCAGTAGCTCAGCTTGGACCACTATCCGGTGATGGCCGACGTTGGCTCCTCGGTCAACCGGCATCAAATCACCAGACGGAACTACCATCGCGCCAGTTGGGAGAGGTTCCGACGAGCACCTTGAGTCGGTTGATGACATCGAACGGCAGCTGCAGAGCATCTAGCAAGCGATCTCCCAGGCCCGGGAGCAATATGTACCGGTGACTGATCAGGTGAGCAACTCTGTACCCATTGATAGACCCACTAAAAAACTGATATAATTGCGCAACGCCATTCGAAGGCAATACCAGCGAACTGGTTTGCCAACGCTAAAAAGTTACTGTAATCGTGTGACGAAAATTATTAAGGCCAGAGTGGTGGACCTTAAGAATAACAGTTTTGCCGACAAGATCCGCTCTCTCCCAGATTGTGCAAAGCCGTTCTGGAAGTTGAAAAAAATTTTAAAAACTAAGCCAAGGCCCATTCCACCGTTGATCACATTAGACAGCAATGGCTCTCAGGATCGCTTGATCACTCCTGCAGAAAAGGCTGCTGATAAATCATTTTCATTCGCCTGCTCCCATAATCTCGGACAAAACATCGTCAGTCCTCACCAAGCTGCCGTTAGCGCGCTTATTACTAACATCCATCTAAGCTCCAACGATTTCACAGAGGAGTTGGAGATCTCAGCTGATGAATTGTTGACTTATATCAAAGGCTCAAAGACAATATTATGAACTTGGGCTCAAGCAATTGAGCCCCTAGTTCTATAACCATCTGGCGATGGTTTTCAACCAATGCTTCCCTCGTGTTGGAAGTCTGCCAAAGTCATCCCCATTCGGAAACCTGGGAAAGATCCTTCGTGTTCCAAGAGCTATAGGCCCATCAGCCTTCTCTCAGGAGTATCAAAATTGTTTGAGAAAGCGATCCACCGTCGGCTTCTCTCGTCTGCAAACGAGCTTAACATCTTGCTCGACGAGCAATTCGGATTCCGACGTGGTCGCTCAACAGTGCACCAACTTAACCAAGTAACCAATATCCTCAAGCGGAACAAGTCTGTTGCGAAATCATCTGCCATGGCCTTTGAAAATGTGTGGCACGATGGCCTGGTGTATAAGCTAAAAAGATACAACCTTCCTATCTTCCTGGTGAAGATAATTAAAAATTATCTGTCGGACAGGACATTCCGTATTTCGCTGCAAGGTGCAGTTTCCGATGCACAGGAGATCTCCGCCGGTGTTCCGCAGGGAAGTAAACTAGGTCCACTTCTGTTCAACCTATTCACCTCGGACATACCCCCTGAAAATTGATCTCTGTCGTTGTTCGCCGATGATACTGCAGTCGTCCACAATGGTAGGGTAATAAGAGCGCTTACAGCGAAACTGCAGCGAAGCCTGAATGTTCTGTCTGAATACTTCACCGAACGGAAGACCTGCATCAATGCGGCGAAGACCCAGGTCATCCTCTTCCCACACTCAAATTCTCCCAGACTTGTTCCGCCTGGGGATTGTAAAATAAGCCTAAACAACACAACAGTGGATTGGGCCAAATCAGCTGTCGATCTTGGCGTTACAATAGACAGCAAGCTTATTTTCAGGGAACAGGTTGACAAAACTGTCACAAAATGTAACGTTCTGTTGAAGCTACTGTACCCAATGATCAACAGATGGTCTACATTATCCTTGAAAAACAAACTTGCTGTCTACAAGCAAACCATACTTCCAGTCATCGAGTACGGCATGCCAATCTGTGAGAGTTGCGCAAAAACACATCACCTGAAGCTTCAGAGAGTACAAAACAAGTTCCTCAGGATGATCCTGAACGCCCCTCCGAGGACAAGAACATCTGAGGTCCACCGTCTGGCCGAGATAAAAATGCTCGACGATCGTTTTAGTGAGTCCATCAATCGATACAGGGCACGCTGCCTGACATCGGATCACCAGATCATTCGGAATCTGGTTCCCCACCCCTAGGATTTTCAAATTGTAGTTGTAGTTGTAGTTTTAGAACTAGGTTATCAATTTTTTTACCAAACAATGCCCCAAGGGCTGATCTTAAAATTAATTATAACATAAACACACTTAACACACCAAACACATAAAATTTATTAACAAAGCTGAAGAGCCCATTGGGCTAAAACACTTAATTTGTAAAATTAGTTTATAAGACAAACAAAAATGATAAATAAATGCACATTTTACTACGCAGCCGGCATTCTAGTGACGAACGTTAGAAGTAACGGACAAGCAGCAGTACCAACGAAGCAGCAGCAGAACCACTGGCGGCAACGGATCGTACAAGGGATAACCATGGCTGAGGCTGGAAACCTCGAACATGAGCCAGCATCTTCTGTACGAATAACCGTTTTGACACTGGCCATCGCGGTCTGATCACGACATTCTCCAACTCCGGTTCCATCGAACAACGTTTGGAAACAACGAACCTCTAACAGCTATGATGCGAGCGTTTTCGACTGTCGAAGAATTGTCTGAATTTGGCGAATCTTCAGCTCACGTTTTGGCTCGTATTTGTAATGCTCGTTTTATTTATTTTTGAGTTTGTATCATGTTGAAAATGAATTCGATGAACTAAGTTGATTAAATAAATAAATAAATAAATACATTATTACCCAAGCAACACTCAAAACATATTTTTTAAGAATGACTCCTAAAAGTTTTGTTTATAAATGTATTATTAACGTTTTGCAAAACATGTCGCGTTCGGAGTGGTTTGGATCTCTCGTAATATATATTTCTGATTATTCAAATCAATCCACTCTGACTAAAATACATTTTTACTGCTGCAAGTGATTTATTCTTTACTTTTGTTTTCAAAACATTGTTACATACATTACATAATTTGGGACATTTTTCTCAACTGGATTTAGTCAAATTCGTTTAATGAATAAACGGTACGAATTCAAAAAGCGATCATCAAAATAAGCATAATCTTTCTGGACTCCTCAGGCTAATTACGTATAACAATTAGACTAAAGGGCGATACGGTCAAAATTTGGTCAATATCAACTTGACGTATTTCTTTCAATTTTGCATTTAAAAAACCTGAACACCCCTCATTTTGAAGGTGTGTGTGTGTAGAATATTGCTCCTATTTTGATTTTGGAATTCACTCTTCAGTTGTCAAAATGCCGTCCAAGCAAGAAGAGCAGCGTATCAAAATTTTGCTCGCGCATCGCAAAAATCCGAGCTACTCGCACGCAAAGTTGGCAAAATCGCTAAAAGTTGCCAAATCAACCGTTACAAATGTAATTAAAGTGTTTGGGGAACGTTTGTCGACAGCCAGGAAGTCTGGATCGGGGAAATCGAAAACCGGAAGCCGCTGAGACGACAAAGAGAGTTGCCGGTAGTTTCAAGCGAAACCCTAACCTATCTCTCCGAGATGCCGCAAATAAGCTGGGTGTATCGTCTACAACCGCGCATCGAGCAAAAACGAGCCGGACTATCGACTTACAAGAAGGTAGTGACTCCAAATCGCGATGATAAACAAAATACGACGGCCAAAGCGCGATCCCGGAGGCTGTACACGACGATGCTGACGAAGTTTGACTGCGTGGTAATGGACGACGAAACCTACGTCAAAGCCGACTACAAGCAGCTTCCGGGACAGGAGTTTTATACGGCAAAAGGAAGGGAAAGGTAGCAGATATTTTCAAGCACACGAAACTGTCAAAGTTCGCAAAGAAATATCTGGTTTGGCAAGCCATCTGTACCTGTGGCTTGAAAAGCAGCGTTTTCATAGCTTCCGGGACTGTCAACCAAGAAATTTACGTGAAAGAGTGTTTGAATAAACGTCTGCTGCCTTTCCTGAAGAAACACGGTTGTTCCGTACTGTTTTGGCCGGATTTGGCATCTTGCCATTACGGTAAAAAGGCCATGGAGTGGTACGCCGCCAACAACGTGCAGGTGGTTCCCAAGGACAAGAACCCTCCCAACACGCCAGAGCTCCGCCCAATTGAGAAATACTGGGCTATTGTCAAGCGGAACCTAAAGAAGACCAAAAAAACTGCTAAGGACGAGCAGCAGTTCAAGGCAAACTGGCTTTCTGCGGCGAAGAAGGTGGACAAGGTGGCTGTACAAAATCTGATGGCAGGGGTCAAGCGTAAGGCCCGGCAATTCAGTTTGGAAAAGCGGAAGCCTAACTGAATATTTTCCTGAATTTTATACTAATTGAACTTGAAAAAGAAATTTAATTTGATTTTTTAAATAAACGATTTCACCGATTTACACGCGTTTTCCCTTGACCAAATTTTGACCGTATCACCCTTTATTGTCCGTTTTCAAAGTAGTGCTTCACACTACCGAGAGTACCAGTTTGGCACTAGTATAAGATCAAAGATGGAACATTTTCCAACCCGAAATAATCCAGCCACTTCCAGCAGGAGCTGAGTGAAAACCCTCACTGTGACCGAGATTCGTGTACGTACTTTAAACTGTACGTTCGCTTTCAGCTCTAGAAGTTCCAAGCTTGTGTATGATTACAATATTTATGCATAGCTTTAATCTGGTTTTATACAGACATTTATCTGAGTTAAACCGACCTCATTCCATCAATTATATTAGTCGTTTAAATTCCTCTCCCAGTAGTGAATGAGTTGACTTTAATGTGGGTAGTAAATTATTTGGATTTATGTCTCTGCTTTGCAAGCCCCCTGAGATGCATGACCGGTAGCATCTCAGCTAGAATGTGGTGCTGATGGTCTCGGAATGCGGAAACAGTTTTTTTTTTCGTTTAAAGTTTTCCCGCAAAGTGCCGTTGTTTTTTGTGTTTCGTATTTATTTGTCAATCCAAGGTTTGAACCCAACCAATCAATGATCTGCCGAAATTGATTCTAATTTAAAGTGCATTTGTTCTGCTGTTGGAATAAATATTCCAAAGCGCGCAATTACAGCTCCCTGAACGCGTGGCAAGGTCGATTGATTCCGGTGGGGAAAGCAATTTAAATCCCATTCATGTCGTTGAGAGTGACGGTAATAGCGGATGATAAATAACTTGATATGCTGCTTCTGCTGCCCTGTGAGGACACGTGTTGAAAGTGTAATATGGGAATGACAGAAACTTGGATTCCTTCCTGTTGGAGCTCTGCAAGTGTTGTCTCTTTGCCTGCGGAAGTAATTAAACAAACTTCCTGACGTTCTAGAAGGGATTTTTTAATGGTGCAAAACCGAAGATTAAAATGGAGAGAAAATTCTAGGATCTGAAATGCACGACAGGCAGGGGAGTAAATTTACGACTGAATTCAGCTCATTTTTCACGATTAATCATCAACTACAAACGAGGATGAATCGTTATCGGTTAACCAACCGCTAAGAACAAAGAGAAATTATGTATGATCTATCGGTATATTGTCATCTACTTGTATGCTTTCCAATCGAAGGATTATCCATTGTTTAGCTGCAGCTTTCCCTGCGATACCGGCATACTGCATTTATGTTACATAACGATCCACTTATGGGGTATTTTAATTTCCGCTGGTTGTTTGTAAATTGGACGGTTCTTGCGTGATGTATGTTTGTGTTATATTCTAAGAGTATAATTACCTGTCGGTGCCGCCGGCCAGATAGTATATGACCGAGAACAGCGCATACAGCACCCCGATGCCTGTCGTCCAGTAGGCATGATTGAGCCTGATCGGGTGTCCCACAATGGTCAAATCGATTAGCATTATGACGGAATTTAGCACGTGCACCATCAGATTTACCGCGTCCACACGATGGATCTCTGGAATGGAAAAGGGGGAAAAGTATGTGAAGAAAGGACGCTACAACGAACGGAAGAAATTGATTGGATGAAATTGGCAGTCGGTGACAAAAAACATACGGAACTCTGATGTGCTGGTCTTCTGTTTAGGGTGTATTCCGAAAATGTCGAAGGCGATATTTCGACAGATTGGTATCACAATAACGCTGAGCAACTGTGCATCACTGGGTTCATATAGGAATCAATAATGTTTATACATGCTCGGTTCATCTGGGTACCGTCCCCAAAAAAATCTATAAAAGTAGGGTTACTCAGTGGCTAGATAAATTCTAGAAGATACGAGAAAGGCTTCCCAATAAGGCCTACCGGCAAGTCACTGTATTAACTAACTTCTTTTAGAAAACATTGTCATGGGATGAGGTGCCAAAAAATTAGAATAGTAGTACTTTTTTTCATGCCAAACCACCATCTGAAAATAAGTATCTTATGCCAAATAGCATGATGTTGTATAACTGGGTGTTCCAAAACCTCACGTAGTCAGAAAAAAACGGATGGCTCGTCCTGCAAAGGATAGCTGGAGATGTTATCATACAAACAAACTTTTTGTTGACGGTAACCCCGGAATATGTTGTTTACAATGGCCTCGACAAGATCTTAAAAAAAAATCTTTTTCTAATTACACATCTTATAAAAATGTTTTTTTTTATTAGAATTCTTTGAAAATTTGTTAATCCTTAACCTTTTTTTTCAAGATTGCTAAATTTTACGCAGCCTTATTTCTTACTGGTAAAACGTTATTCTTCATTTATTGTAGAATAAAAAACAATAAAACATTTACATGTTATAGAGTGTTATCAAACTTTTTAGCAGTGTTTTATAGTTATAATAAACTTATTATTCTTAAAAAATATGACGCTAGATAATTAAGAAAGCAAGTTTTTTACGAACTGTCTTGTCTGTTTGTGGTTTTCTGCAACAGCAAACAACAGATGGCGCACTAAGGGCCAAGATTATTTATAGCTATTCTAAAGAAAAACGATATCGTAAAATTGGGTATTTGCGTTTGTTATCGGAAAATATTAGACCCGATTATTTATTTTATCATTAGGGTAGTTGTGTTCACGTTAGACTGGTAAAATAGGTGATTTTTTTTAAATTTAAATTCATAAATTCCCAAACTACGTGGACTGTTACTGCTGAATTGCTAAAAAAAATGGGTTTGTTTGTTAAACTGACGTCATACACTCTACACGATGTTCAATGAGTTTGGATACACTCTCAAAATATGCTAAAAATGAGAATACATTTATTTTTATTCTGGGTTTACTTTATTGACAATACTCTTTTTACTTCTTCACAAATTTCAAGTGTTTCTCGAATGCGTCGCAACCATCATGGGCATTTCATGATTTTGAGAATGAACATCTTGAACTGTTCTAAGGTTCTGACTTTGTATTCGTTCAGTTTAAAAATCATAAAGGAAGAAAAACAAAATCGTCGAGAGGATTTAAGTCCGAGGAGCTGAGAGGCATCAAAGTGTTGTCCAGAAAGTCGGCCAAATTATCCCGACACCAGACTTGGATTACATTTGCCGTGTGAGCTGATGCACCGTCCTGCTGGAACACGTATTGCTCATCTCCGTAGAGGCTTTGGAGAATGGGGCCAAAACCTCAGTTTCGTAATAAGCCGCATTTATTTTGACGTTTTTTTTTCTTTCAATAAACGCTAAGTGGAGCTTACCACATTGCAAACTGCCCCCCAAACCATCACCGTCGCTGCACTTTGGAATCGAGGGATGTTTATATTGGATCCAGGAATGCTGTCCCTCGTTGGTGAGCACACCGGGTCATTTTGCATGTTGTGCGGCTGTTGCAGCCGCAACGTAAACGATGAGATCAGCTACCGTTTTCTGAATTGAGTGCTTTTTTTTAGCCTAAGGCAGTCGAAGGATTTGTTGGCTGGGCAAGGGTTCGTGGAGTCGCCAATCCCTTGTCAAGTGAATACACGCGACCTTCTGGCCGTAGTCTTCCGAAGATCCTCACTGAGATCGACTGACCCTGCCACAACAAGCCATCACGTAGGCTATTCTCTCAGAACAACCTGCTGAGAATAGTCCTGCAGCCATAGGTAATCCTTGCACTGATGGTGGGTTCTTATCACATTACATCACATCACGAGGTATTTGAGTGGTCATAGCCATTGGCGCCATTGGTGATTAACCAACCCAGGGCTAAAAGCCTCGATAATGAAGGAACTAAAAGGCCTAAAACGAATGTCAACACCATATGAACACCGTTTAGTTTGATTCCTGTTTGATCTTAATACCATTATTCGAGAAAATTCTGGCATACTCTACAAAATCTGTTTCAACCAACAGACTCAGTTCAACAAATTTCTTTGAATAGGTTCTGCATCCATGCACTACTGTTTTTGCTTGAAGATCTTAGGTTCTTTCTTGAGGTTTTTTACGTGAACCTGGGTAACTTCTATGTTTTACTTTACTTGGGCAATGAACCTCTTGGATTGTGTAACGTTTCCATACACTTACATCAAAACACTGCTAAAGATAACACACCAGGTTGTTCTTGCATTATGAAGGAAATTCATTTAGCACAATTCAGATTTTTTTTAAATGTATGGCATCTTTAAGAGTTTTGAGAAACTTAAAAAAAAAGTAAAATGTAAAATGATGTAAAATGTTAAATGTAAATTGTAAAATGTAAAATGTCAAATGTAAAATGTAAAATGTAAAATATAAATGTAAAATGTAAAATGTAAAATGGAAAATGTAAAATGTTAAATGTAAAATGAAAAATGTAAATGTTAAATAAAGAATGAACAGTGAAGAATGTAGAGCAGATAATGAAGGAATTTTATTATTGTTTTCACTAAACATTCTTCATGCAGTGACGCACAATAAAATAAAACCAAAGTCAGATTTTCATACAAAATGGTTATGTTTGGAGACTTGTCTTTTATTTTTCCGTGAATCAATTGGACTGAAATTTTTAGTCTAGAGTAGTAACCAAAATTTTCATCTGTATTAAATCCACCATTCATTTCCTACTTTTAAAGTTACAATCACCGCTTGCGACAAAACAATAAAACCGCGTTTTGATTCCCAATTATATTGCTCAAATTTGAGGATCTGAATTTTTATTTTTGATGTAATGGTCTTTGTAACATCAGTATTTGTAGCGTGTTTTGTCGTAAGTAATGTCTCTAACATCCAAAGTTATTGATGAAAATTAGGTTATTTCTAGGGGCAATAGCCTAAAGCTAAGTTGCTTGACGGGAAAATAAAAGACAAGCCTCCAAACATGACCATCATTTATGAAAGTCGGTCTTTGGTCTGATTTTATTGTCCGTCACTGTACGTACTGAATTCTTTATTCTTAATTGAATGAAGAGTGGAGTATGAAGAATGAATGAAGAACGTAGTACATATGTAGAATGTTTGATGAAAAATCTTTAATGTTATAAGTCAGAGCTGGTAAATCTCACGGCCATCATGTGAGGATGACAAAACAGGCCTTCCTCACTGTCACTAGAAGAAACGAACTATCATGAGCNGATTTTGTTTCAGAAATATCTTACTAGTTTACATAAAATTAGCCAAGCAATAATATGTTATCGACAAAGTGGAAATTGTTTTTGAAATTTTGTGATAAATCTCACAACTATACCAATAAATGTGCTTGTAGGAGCGATGACCAAAACACTGTCACGTGCTGTCATGACGAAAAAATCGATGAGAATATGAAGAAAATCGTTATCGTTTTCTCGGCCGGTGAGATTTTCAGACGTATTTCGGTAAAAATCGTAGGCCATTTTTCATCAAAAATGACCTTTGCCAGCCCTGGTTATATGTAGAACGTATAATTTAGAATGTGGAGTGAATGGAGAACGTTAACCTTGTGTAGGTGTCGTGGTCAATATAACCCGAAATGGATTTTTAAAATGCTATATCTTTCTAAAATAATCATCTAGAAGTTTGAACTTGACACTTCCTAAATCAACTGACTTTGAGTTTGAGTTCTTGACTTTTCCTAAATCATAGAGAAGTACGTTTCTGCATTGAACCCACATTTTCTTGACATTTCTGAAGGGCTGTATATAAGGCGACAGATACAAGTTTTCATCGGAACATGCTTTTCGACTGCTCAAAGTGCATGATTTTTCATGAGTAGTCTACTTATAGCCTTGAAATGGGCCAATGACCATGTTAGCCACTTCGGGACAAACCAGATGCCCCGGGGGTACCCTTTAGGAGGGGACAAATTCGGAAATCCACCGAAACATGCCTTTCGACGTTTCAAACTTCATGATTTTTAATAAGTAATCTACTTCTAGCCTTGAAATGGATCAATGACCATATTGACCATTCTGAGACAACCCGGATGCCCTGGAAGAATAATTGAGGAGGGGACAAATACAGATTTTCGCTGAAACATGCCTTTCGTAGTATACTTCAGCCTTGTAATGGACCAATGACCATATTCACCATTCTGGGACAGTTTATTTGGCCCGGGGGAATCTTTTATGCCTTTCGACGGCTCAAAGTTCACGACTGTTCGTAAACAATCTACTTCTAGTCATTAAATGAACATATTACAATCCGAATACTCCGAGGGAACCCTTCAGGAGGAGACAAATACAGTTTTTCACCAGAAACATAACGATGTTGCTAAATTTCGACCATGCATGAGGATATTGACAAACCAGCTATGGTCACTCATTCAAGCTAAGGGCCATTAACAAAGGAAACAGACTAAATTTCACATTTAGTATCTTGTCAATGTCCAAAATGTGTTGTTCTCATTGTTCGCTGAATTGGTTACACAATTAAACAAATTTAGGTAAATATCTCCGTGAAGCCGCCAGAGTAAATAAGCATTCTCTATCTCAACTGTCTGGATAACGACAGGGGTGGAACGTCCTCTCGCCAGACCACGCTACGCCACTGCTCATAAATGAGTAAGAATGATAAACTAAGAAAGCTATGTCAATTGGATCACGTTTTCTTTGCTTGAGGTAACTCACGAAATTCGTGAGCTTCCAATATCAGCAAAACGGATCCAAATGACATAGCTTCTTCTTTGTTTACTATTTTTACTCATTTATAAACACGTTGAAACGGTTTAGAATATTTCTATGTGAGTTAAGACTAACAATAGAAAAGCAATCAAGTTTACCACTAAGCAGCCCTAAGTGCCACAAGGTTCTCATCTTGATCCATTACTGTTTATTATACTGCTGATTTTTTATCATCTGATTGAAACGTGAATGTGAAACATGAAACGTGAAGTAGTCCCCAAGGCCTGAAGTTTTCACAACATATTTACATTTTTGCGTTCACTCTACAAATATTGCCAATACAACGGTTAAAAAAATGGCACCTTCAGCATCACATTACATTACATTTCTCTCCTTTTTTGGGTTTGTTTTGATTCGCAATGTCTGAGATCACTCAAGTACATACTGGTGGGGATCAGTATCGCAACGCTTCACGGTGTTTCTCTCCGAGATCTCTACGTTAGAGACGACGAGAAAAACTTGAGTGATCTCCGACGTTGCGAATCAAAACAAACCCAAAAATGGAGAGAGTTCCTCTCCCATGTGCGCATCAAAATAGAGTGCACACAATATATCGCTAGAATAACTATCACAAGTCATCTGTGGTACATGAGCGCTTTCCATATGTCATCTTTTTCCTGTTGAGGTAGCGGACTTGTCCGTGCCACGACCGACCCCGCAGTGGGATGTTAGGCAAAAGATGACGTCCATGGTTCGAGTACCACTGGACACATGCCCTTTTCGCTTAACTTTTCAAACGTCTGTTCAATTTCCTACCTGCCGCTCACTGACGGAACTTTCAACACTTTCGCTTCATAGCAAAAAAAAAATTCATTCTAGCAAAAACATTAATGTGCACTCTTGGTGCCTCATGGTGATGAGCGAACATCTCCTTCTACATCATAATCGTTACTTCACGCACGGAGAATACATAACATAACAATTAAAGTATGGTTCACATTCTTGTTCTCAAACTCGTTTTATTGGCACGTTTAGAGATTCGATTGTCTCGGAATTTAACTGTAGAGAGCTTGCGATATACAAACCTAGCCAGCGACCACTTAACCCAATTCCGTTTCACGCAAATCTGGTAGACCATCGTCAATTACAAGATGTCCGGGTTTCAACATACGGAAGAACTCCGTACTTCAAATCAAGAAATTAATTTTCAACCCCGAAATGTTGACGTTTTTACACGGAAGAGGATTCTTAATTTTGGATGTGGCTAAGAATTTCAAAGAGGCATTATACTCAGTGTGTAAAGTTCGGACATTCGCATTGTCCAGCTGCTCATAAGCCAAAATTAAAATCTATCACCGGAACGTTGACCAAACATTTGAAGGTTGTTTTATCAGGGGTGTTATTAAAAGTTGATTTGAATTGCATGTTTCTGCCATAAGAATATTGTGGGTTGATGTTTTGTAGTTTCTGTGTGATATACATATTAATACGATTCAATTTTTATCTCTTTAAGAAAGGTTCTTGAGAAACCTGAATATGTGGATTTGAGGCAAATTTCTATCTGGATGCCACGTTCAAAACAAATAAAAATATGCTGAATACTGAAAATGGCTGTGTGCGAAAATTTCAAACACCAACATGTCAAAAGCTTGAATTTTATTTATAATTAGTGGTTCTTAGAATCGTTCCAGGAGACCCAAACGACCCAGCGGCGAGCTGGCTGCGAAAGAGAATGCAAGGTAGGTGAGGGATTAGTTTAAGCGCAATCTGAACCATTCGATTTGGGATGTGGCCATGAAGGTCAATTTTTCCATCTGGTTCGCCCAGTAGACAATGAAGCGGGTCGGACTTCATGCCTTCAGGGTAAGGAAGGCGCCCAACCGAACCGCTGAACAGAACGGTGGGCAGACCCCGTGCCAAGTAGCAGTACCGCGACTGGTTTGTGCAGCCGAAATGCATCGTAATGGACGAAGAGATGTACATTAAAGTGGACGCCAAGCAGATCCCTGGTTTTGAGTTTTTTGTGGACATGTCCCGCCTGAATGTTTTGGAGAAGTTTGAGAAGAAGAAGTTCGACAAATTTGTCAAGAAATACTTGGTGTGGCCGTCGATCTGTTGGTGCGGCAAATTCAGCAAGTCGTACTTAACTACCGGCACCATCAACGGCAAAATGTTGAAGAAGAATGCCTACAGAAGCGGCTGGTTGCCTTCCTCGGGTTCCACGAAGATGGCATTCTGTTTTGGCAGGATCTGGCATCGTGCCACTACGAGAAACTGGGGATGGAGTGGTGCGATGCTAAGATGTTGTTTTTGTTCCGAAGGAGGCAAATACACCAAACTCGCCAGAACTTCGCCAAATAGAAAATTTTGGGCGAATATGAAGGCAAGCTCCGGACAGCAGGAAAGGTCTTCAAAAACAACAATGATCTGAAGAAAGAGTAGATTAAAATGTATAAGAAAGATTGCGCAAATGTGTTGCACAAGATTTGATGGGTTAGCAGTAAGTCTAACGTGCGGGTATTTAGCCTAGAAGAGGAGATTGAGTATATCAATATATTAAAACATAGCTAATACTTGTTTATTTGAATCCTAGAGGGTTTGAGCTGTTTAGTGGAATACCTGTAACTAGAAATTTAGAAGAAACATTAGTATTTTCCATTACGAAATACCCGTATCTGTCAAGATAAGCAAAGATAGTTGGAATTAAAAGGAAAAGACTAATTTTTCTACTATATTTCTAGTTACCTGTTTTTTTTTTAATTTTTGGTGATCATTTTTGTCGATTGCTTTTTTTTCGAGTAAAATCCTTAAAACAAAGTATGCACGCTCTCAAGAAAACGCATCAGAAAATCATAAGAAGTCTCTTTAAGACGAAGAAACTTCAAATGAAAAAGTATTGCATAAAGGGCGATACGGTCAAAATTTGGTCAATATCAACTTGACGTATTTCTTTCAATTTTGCATTTAAAAAACCTGAACACCCCTCATTTTGAAGGTGTGTGTGTAGAATGTTGCTCTAATTTTGATTTTGGAATTCACTCTTCAGTTGTCAAAATGCCGTCCAAGCGCATCGCGAAAATCCGAGCTACTCGCACGCAAAGTTGGCAAAATCGCTAAAAGTTGCCAAATCAACCGTTACAAATGTAATTAAAGTGTTTGGGGAAAGTTTGTCGACAGCCAGGAAGTCTGGATCTGGGGGGAAATCGAAAACCGGAAGCCGCTGAGACGACAAAGAGAGTTGCCGGTAGTTTCAAGCGAAACCCTAACCTATCTCTCCGAGATGCCGCAAATAAGCTGGGTGTATCGTCTACAACCGTGCATCGAGCCAAAAAACGAGCCGGACTATCGACTTACAAGAAGGTAGTGACTCCAAATCGCGATGATAAACAAAATACGACGGCCAAAGCGCGATCCCGGAGGCTGTACACGACGATGCTGACGAAGTTTGACTGCGTGGTAATGGACGACGAAACCTACGTCAAAGCCGACTACAAGCAGCTTCCGGGACAGGAGTTTTACACGGCAAAAGGAAGAAGAAAGGTAGCAGATATTTTCAAGCACACGAAACTGTCAAAGTTCGCAAAGAAATATCTGGTTTGGCAAGCCATCTGTACCTGTGGCTTGAAAAGCAGCATTTTCATAGCTTCCGGGACTGTCAACCAAGAAATTTACGTGAAAGAGTGTTTGAATAAACGTCTGCTGCCTTTCCTGAAGAAACACGGTTGTTCCGTACTGTTTTGGCCGGATTTGGCATCTTGCCATTACGGTAAAAAGGCCATGGAGTGGTACGCCGCCAACAACGTGCAGGTGGTTCCCAAGGACAAGAACCCTCCCAACACGCCAGAGCTCCGCCCAATTGAGAAATACTGGGCTTTTGTCAAGCGGAACCTAAAGAAGACCAAAAAAACTGCTAAGGACGAGCAACAGTTCAAGGCAAACTGGCTTTCTGCGGCGAAGAAGGTGGACAAGGTAGCTGTACAAAATCTGATGGGGTCAAGCGTAAGGCCCGGCAATTCGGATTTGGAAAAGCGGAAGCCTAACTGAATATTTTTCCTGAATTTTATGCTAATTGAACTTGAAAACGAAATTTAATTTGATTTTTTAAATAAACGATTTCACCGATTTACACGCGTTTTCCCTTGACCAAATTTTGACCGTATCACCCTTTAAGAAACGTTTTGATGATTTTGAAATTAAGTGTTTTTTTTTATCAAATACTAGAAAAAAGTAATTTTTTGGGAAATCTTCAACCACATTGTTCATAGAGAGCAATTTCCAAATTGTAGCCATTTAAGAGGTTTTTAAAAACGAATTCAGCAGAGACAATTTTTTTTGAGAATTCGCGTTTCTCATAAGCTTATAGTGATTGTCCATCATCAGCGATAAATATTCTAAATTAAACATAAAATCTCACACAACATTTATTTTGGCCCTAATACATTGCAATCATTCAAAAAACGTAGCACTTTGAAGATACATTCTGAAATATCGCACACCCTTAGACGGTACTTCTTCAACGTTCGCAGACACTTACCACAGGCCACCGGAATCAAAAGGGAGCCATGTGGTATAATGGATTTTAATTTGATTTGTACCGATCTCGTGCTCCATGCTACAATGTTGTGTACATCATCCCGGACTATACACATGCCAGTATTTGAGCATTCGATCAAACCACATTCAATTGCTTCATATTGGATGGCTGAATGAGGAATAATAGGATAGAAAAACGACAATGTTAGGACAAACAGCTGTTGTGAGACCTGGTGGGTAACACTACTTTCAATGCATATTTGGTGGATGTTGTGGAGCGGCTGTTGTTGCTGGTAATGCAATTGAAATTAGACGGCCAATATCTAAAACCAGAACTGGTACGATTCCAAATTGATTTTGTGAGTAATGAGCCAAATGCTTAATCGAGGATGTACTTATCCATCGCTTCTGTTGGTCTTCCCATGAAAATTAAATTAGAAGACCCAATTCAAATTGCTTCGCGTTGATGTCACGTATTTCAACATGCGTTTTGATACTTACCGGGATCGTAGACAAACGTCCAGTAGACTATCGTTACGATGAACGAGTACACTGTGGCAATTGTGTAGACAACCCAATATACAGCGTGTAGTCGGCTTTCCCGGGCAACATGGATGTTCCATTCTTGAAACGAGAGAAAACAAAGACATTGTGGTGTAGATAACGACGTTTGTATGCCATCAATATGCCGACATCCATGAGACCAGCCCTGGAGCAATGCGTATGGCTGTGAATCCTATCAGCATACATTGACCGACCAGTTTACGCAACCTTGGGTGGCCTTGGATGTACGGGACATTCTCGTACATATTGTTTCATGAGGTTAAGAAAGACATTTACCGAACTCGTTCCGGTCAATCATCAGCCCTTTGGTAACGATAATTGCCGCCAGCCAGGCTTGGAGGGCGCATGCTATCAGGGCCCAGTGCGTCAGGTAGATCCACCATTTGGCGTAGTGATGTTCCAGCATCGGTTCCGATCGACCAATGTCCAGTGCTGAGCAGGCCAATACCGCCAGTAACAGAATGGCCACTATTAACCGGTACATCAGGTAGCATATTCCGACCTGGGTGTTAGTTTGCCACTGAAATGAAAATAAGAAGAAGAATGCTTGGTGAAACACGTTTATTTGGTCGGGCTGGAAGCTGCTTGTTGGAGCGGATGGACAACGATACCAGATACAGGTGGTTGATTTATTGATGACCGGGAAACATGTTAGCATGTTTGAGGTTTTGTACAGGGTTAGCATTTTTAGATTAGGTTGTTGTTCGCATCCCGCAAACCCTTTGCAGCTTCCGATCGAAACACCATTTCCATATTGATTTAAATTTTAACCGAAACGTGAAACTACCACTCCCATGTAATGTGTTGCTTGGTTACGACAGGTCACTGTTAAATTTATTTTGTGATAATTCGCGTAACATTTCAAAAGGGACGAGTCTTGTTGGTTGATTCTTTTCTTCGACGTTTTTGATTTATCATGGCAAAACAAACAGACATACAGGGCCTGCAGAAAACGTCAAAAGAAGACTTCGATAGCTTGTATATTCACAGAAGGGAATCAATCAACAAAGGATATGCCCTTTTTCAAATGTCACGCGATATAAAAACTTTTACCTACTGGGTCTATTCATAGTCTGGGCAGGAAAGATGGACGTACGAGTTCAATTCAACCCACTTATCTAGGAATTTTCCCAACTTCCCTGAGCACATAGTTCCATGCTTGTTGAATAATACTATGATGCAGAAAAAATGTCAAGAGTCACCACCAGAGCTCGTTTAGCCCCTAATTGCATCGAAGGAGAACACCTACTAACAGCAATTCAAAGGTTCACCTTTGGGAAATGCTTCCAATAAAAAATGGTCATTTGTCGGTGGAAATTAAATTGGTTTACATGTGAGACTTGTTGCGGAAACATACAAATGATTGCACTATTGAATAATTGAAATTATATTTCTGTAACGTATGATATCTGGAAAGGCACCAAGTTTAAATGAACTTAAATAATCATTGGAGTAATTTTATTATCGATACTACCCATGCATGATAATTAATGGGCAACATGATACTACTATTATTTTGTTAGAGTGGGGCTCATTCAATCCGATAATTATCAAGGATAATTAATTTTAAAGTCGTTGAGATCAGTATGATTGTACTTGCAACACAATAATTTTTATAAACGAACAATACGGGGAGGCTCCCAATCAATTAATGGAAAAATAGACTAAGGCTGTGCCCCAATTCGCGAATTTATTTTAATTTTTATTTAAACTTGACAGATGAAAAATAATCGATTAAGTCTGCCAATCGAGCTGACTTATTAATGAAAAATGGGAGCTCAATTTTGACAGCCACCTGATTGAAAGTTTGTTGATCAATCACATATGGCATAGTTGTGGTCGAAAATCTAAAAGTTTCGGCTCTACCGGCACTATCAATCAGGATGTATATGAGAAAGAATACCTGCAAAAGTGACTGCTACCGTTTATCAGAAACCACAAATTATAAGCTCTGTTTTGGCCTGATATGGCCTCTTTTCACTATGTGAAATCCGTCCTGGAATGGTAAAAGGCAAAAAGGATTCACCAAACTATCCAGAACCCATTAGAGAAATACTGGGCTCTAGTTAAGCGGAAATTCTTCGAAACTAAGAAGAAAGCAAATGGTACCGATGATTTCAAGAAAAGATGGTGAATCGTCACGGCGGGCGTTCCTCATTTTCAGAATCTTGCTGATGGACGACAACGAACAATTGAACTTGCTGGCCGCTTCCCAGTGCAGTGTTACGGAATCAGTGTATGAGGACAATGACGAATACTAGAACGTTAGTTCAATAAAATTCTTTGGTAACCTAATTTGAGTGAACAGCAAAATCATTTATTTTTAATCCATTTAAGAATACCCCTGCAATCTTAATCGAAGTGTGTTCTTTACAGAATTGAAAAAGGCAATTTCTAAAACTAATCGAAAAATAAGTTCGTAAAAGTATGCGCAATATATGAGTTTACTTAAGTATGAGGGAAATTCGGGTAAAATGGACCATTTCCGAAGGTCAAACCAAAGCAGTATCATCTTCATTTGATTCTGCGGATAATTTCACATAAGTACAGTGCATATGAGGATAATAGTGATGGGTCCAATTCTCAAAACCGTATGTTATATAAGTTCTCTCAAGTATGAGGGAAATTCGGGTAAAATGGAACACTTCCGAAGATCAAACCAAAGCACTATAATCTTCATTCGATTCTGCGGACAATTTGAAAGAGGTACAGTGCAAATGGGGATAATAGTGATGGGTCCAATTCTCAAAACCGTATGTTATATAAGTTTTCTCAAGTATGAGGAGAATTCAGGTAAAATGGACCACTTCCAAAGGTCAAATCAAAGCAGTATCATCTTTATTCGATTTTCCGGTAATTTTAGATAAGTACAGTGCAAATGAGGGTTATATTGGTCACATCAATGTATGAACTAAATGACATATGAGTTTGAGGTATAATCATGGGGAGAATCGGGCAAACTGGAGAACTTCCCGTATCGTGCGGTGGCTGAAACCATCTCCAATCGATTTCTCGTGATTTTTCACGCTAGAAATGCTCATCTTGAAGAACTGAAACTAGCGGCCATAAATGATCCGTTTTTTGGCTCGTTTTTGCCCACAGTGCAGTGGCTCACCTAATCCTAGTTGTTAAACATACTGCGCAGCGATTGGAGCGTCTTCTTATCTATAATCTTCGTTGGAGGGCCATTACCGTTTTTTGGATTACTGCCATTGTTGCCAGAGTACTGTATATGACGTTTATCGAAACATTTTCACGCTTAAAATGGTCCACCGAGTTCTTTTTCCCACAATCTTTGTTAGCTTTGAAGAAGTGTACAATGCACATCCGCAGTACTTCCTATTCCGGCATGCTGTAAACAACTGAACATGTTGAAGTGAAAGTGTGAGTGTGTTTGTGTTTTTATAAGGTTTAAAAAGCTTCAAAAGCCGGGCCTGTAGTGTGTTTGGCACGGTATGGGACTCACAAGATGGGACTGGCTTTCGTGCCTAACCACTAAAAACAATCCTTATTCTCCGTTTGCCTTCTCCCCCTGGGAACACGGTGAAGCGACTACTTCGGCGGGTGGCTGTACTCATGCATTTTCTTTTTTTTCTCAACTATTGCTGGAGGCTATTTCGTGTTTCCATCGAGACGGGACCAATGTGGAGTAGTCGATCGTCATGACGTGCTCTCCTTCACGGTCACCATCGTGGGCTACTTGCTTGTTATTTATTTAACTTTGCATCGGCGTAACTGGACCTCTGTTCTACTCTCCATTTGCTCAATTTGCTCCATTCATAAGCCGTTTATCTCCCACCTACTTTGGTAGAGCCATTTAGCTCTCACTCCTTGAGCAGTTTAGCTCTTCTTAATGCTGTCGACTCGAGTAGTCCCCGATGGTGGGCTACCCTACGCTGACGAAGAGTTCCCCGGCGGTGGAGGTTCGCCCGAGACCGATTTTTCTGTTGTTGCTGCTCTGTCCAACCGACCGGTAGGGTGCCGAAATCAGTCCAGCGATTCCGGTGGAGCCTAGCGTTCGGTTCGCTGGCGCCCGATGACCCGAAACCGCAACGGCGCGTCCCCGCCGTTGGATCCAGCCTACTCCGACAGGGAGGTCCCATACGCAGAAATTCCTCCAGAACCGGTCAGTCTTGCAGTGGCTCTAGCCAGTGACGCTGGATTGTTGGTCACTTCGTCATTTCTTCTGAAGCTCGGATAGTATCCTTGTTACTGCCCTATCGAAAGCGTTCCATGTGTCTTCTCTGTGGCACATCTCTTCGGCAACATTGTCGACTGTCACGCCGTGCATATCTCTGCGCACTTCTTCAAACCTAGGGCTTTCGAAGACGACGTGTTCTGGTGTCTGCTTCAGGTTCGCGCACTCTGGTCAAAAAGGTGAAGAAGCGTGACCAAACCGATGCAGATACTGCCGGAAGCAACCGTGCCTGGAGAGCAACTGCGTCAGATAGAAGTTCACCTCTCCATGCTTCCTATTAACCCAGGCTGACACATTTGGGATGAGCCAGCGGGTCCACCTTCCTTTCCCCGCATTGTTCCACTCTTGCTGCTACTTAGACAACGAGTCCGTTCTGATGATTTTCCTCGCATATCTGATATCACTCCACTGATAACATTCGACGATAACGTATACTGCCTCCGATGAAATTATTCTGTAGGCGCTCGCGACTCGCATGACCATGAGTCGGAACATCCTGTTCAGCTTCCCACTATTACGTTCAGTTTTCAGCGCCGTGCCCCGGAAAGCGGGGGTCCATACCTCAGAAGTGAAGTTGACACACTCGCCGGAAGTCGCCGCTTGCTGCTTCTCGGTCCACCGACGTTCGGCATGATTCTCGCTACCGCGTTGACCGCTTTCACCGCGTTTTCACAAAGGCAAAAAAACCCACACATTCTGTTGCTTTCTCTGCTGGCCAGCAGTTTTGATATTGTTGTTTTAACGAAAGCTTGGGTTCAAACAAAAATTGCTCCCGCAGAGTTGGCATGTGATCATGTCATTCATAAATGCGACCGCAATGTTTCCACCAACAGCTTGCGAAAATAGAAGCCCGGAGAATGAAACTAGGCACGTGGAATCAGTCAACCAAATTCAACGATTTCCTGATTCCCATGAACTTATCGTATGCCTTGGAGACTAAAATCTGCCGCATTCAAACTAGTAATTTGATGAAGATCTTCTGAGAAAGTTGTCAATCAACGACGCGTTAACTAAACAGGAATTCGCCTTATTTATGTCTTTGTTGTCAGCTGGCTTCCATCAAGTGAGTAATCTTCTGAACGTAAACGGTATGCTACTTCACTTGGTGTTCGTAAGTGATTCATGTATTCATGTATCATTGTTTCATTTCTCGTAATGGATCTTGTTGCTTCGATTGTCGAGGTACTCGGCGATACAGCAATGAAGCAAATGTCTCTCACACACACTGGCATGGCATCGTTTATTACTTAAAGAAGGGCAAACTTGAAGAGAGGGACATTGGAGTGTGATGACGAGTGAAAATAAAAATAGAACACATGACAGCGGAATTCTAACAGTGGTCAATAGCGTTACGGCATTCTGTGGTATTGTCTCACCCATATTGAAAAGTTGTTGATAGTTGAACAAAGACTCAACGGTCAAGGCACTAAGCACGCATCGATACATTTGTTGAGGAATCTGTGTGCTACCAACCGCTTGCACACACTTGCATGGCTTCGTTTATACCATAAAACGCTTTATGGATCATGATGGGCAAAATTGCCTTTACTGAATCATGCGAATTTCTCAAGATATGATTGCAAAAACTGCAATTGCAGTTATTGCCACCTTTTTAACTTTTGGGTGTAGCAGCCCTCATGACTCGAAACAACTATGATTTCGCCCGCTATGATTACCAAGCCGGAAATGCATTCCAGGACTGGAATAAGCCGTTTAACCAAAAATCTATGCATGCTTTCGTGATGGCTTTCTACATCAAAAGAAAACTTACCGGTCTACAAGGCGTTAAACCGAACCGGCCTACAAGGCAGTTCAACCAACCTTGGTGGACACCATAACTCCGTAGCCGTCGTAATCACTTAAGAATGATCTGACGTTTCTTTCGCAACAAAACTTCTCCGAAAATTATTTGAAATTTGCGGACGAGGAGTACAGCCGACAGCAATATGATCTTTTCCGTAGCTATAGACTGTTCCAGAAATAATTAGCACATCTAATTGTAACGGTCATTTTGAATTGAATGAAATTTTTCAAATTATTTTGGCTGCGTTCTTTTGATTACACATTTCTGTTAATCATAGCATAAAAAAAACTTTCTGATTGACTTTTAAAATGCTCGGTCTTATTCCAGAGCAGGAAAAAGTATCGTGCACAAATAGTACGCTGTGAGTGGAATCTGTCATGGAAATTGGCAAAAGAAGATGGTGTGAACGTCGGAGCGGTACAAACTCCAGTTAGAAAATATGGATAACAATGTACTTTTGAAGATGCACCGAGGAGTGCTTGAAAATACAGTTCTGTGAGTCCTGCTATTGACAAAAAGATCAGGGATGCCTACAATCAGAAACCATCGGCATCTGTTCGAGATGTGGTGAAAAAGATAGGGACCTCGACGACTAATGTGATACATGCAAAAGAGCGACTTGGATTTAAGACATATGGGAAGCAGAAGAAACCCAATTGCAACTCAAATCAAGCCGCGTCTGTGAAACCAAAATCCCCGAAACTATATGATACAATTTTTCTGTAGAAATTCTGGGTGTATAATCATGGACGATGACATGTACATGAAATTTGATTATAAAACCCATCCCGGACCACAATATTTCACTGCACGCAAGGACAGGGATATCCCCGAAAAAAGAAATGAAATTTTCACTGAAAAATTTGGCAAGAAGGAAATAGGGTGGCAGGTAATACGCGAATCTGGCAAAATATCTAACCCGTTTGTAACATTGGAGACAATGCACACCCAGAAGTACATCAAGGAATGCCTACAGAAGCGCTTATTGCCGACGATCAAGCAGCATGCTCCGGTCATTTTTTGGCCTGATTTGGCATCATGTCATTATGCAAAGGACTCTCTAGGGTGGTACAAAAGCCAAATTGTCTGTTTCGTGCCGAAAGACACGAATCCGCCAAATTGTCCGAAGGCACGGACAATTGAGACTTTCTGAGCTTTGACCAAAGCAAAGCTACGGAAATTCGTAAAACCAGCGGATGACATCGAAATATTTAAAAAATATTGGACGAAAGCGGGAAAATGGTGTGAAGTGCAACTGTGCAGAAGCTTATGGGTCATGTTAGAGGAAAGATAATCCGTCTCGGTTATAATTACAGATTATAATTGAAAAAGAGTATAATGTTATGTAAAACTCCAGTGCTGATATAATTTGTCAAATAAAATAATTGAAATCGTAAAAACAATACATTTTTAATATAATTTCTGAAACTTTCTTTATATTGATCGTATCCAAATGAATTTCCGACAAAACCCTTAATCCTTCTGGGCCTACATCAACCACCGAAAGAGCTTGACCAGGGTTTCCGTTGATTTATGTACCAATCTCGTAGATCTTGCTCACTGTGATTTCTCCCGCACTGCAGCCTACTTGGACCTCTCATGTTTATCCTCTTCATCAACAATTTGTGCGAAGAACTTAACTCCGGTCAATTGCTCTATGCGGATGACTAGAAGGTGGTCCGTGTTATTAAATCGCTTGTACATATCTGCGCTTTAAAGCCTGTACACTTCAAATTTCGGACACCAAAATAATCACATCAAAAATAATTTACATGTAATTCAACAAAACCGATTGTTTATGTCACAATAATACAGTTATATCTACATTAGACACAGTGATTAAGATATTATTCTCGAACTTTTTGTGGTACACCCGCCATCAGATTCCGAATGGTATCCTCCGATACGCCCGCCGGGACGATTCTCCACCTTCTCTTGAAATATCGGTAACATTTGCTTTCTTCTTAGTTTCAAAGAGTTTCCGCTCAACTAAAGCCCAGTATTTCACTATTGGGAGAAGTTCTGGACAGTTTGGCTGTTTTTTGGACGTATATGTCCTCTAGTACCTTACACCATTCCAGGACGAATTGAGCATAGTAACAAGAGGCGAACATCAGGCCAAAACAGATCTAGTGAATTGTGGCTTCTGATAAACGGTTGCAAAATGGTAGATGCAACATGTGACATGATTGAATGTATTTCTGTTGCATACAAAGCAATATACATACAACGCTCAATGCAACAAAGCAATGTACATAACAATCGGATGTGAAACATTGTGATCTTGATTCTTCTGCCCTTCAATTTATCATTATTGTGTTGAGTATGCAACAATGATAAGGATACATTATTTTTTGCAAACAACATTGCAAAGTTAGGACAATATCTTTATCATTCATGCATTCGCGATTTTAGATTCACTGGTAGCAACTGCTGTTGCACACAATTTTTCTCGAACACTTCCTTGTTGATAGTACCGGTAGAGACGAAACTTTTAGATTTTCGACCACGACTACATCTGACATGCTAAATCAAATATTTCTTCGGGAATTTGGACACAATCTTTGTCCGGAAATACTCGTCAACGGCGTTATTTTGCATTGTGGTATGAAAAGCTAGACTCGGAAGCTCTTTAAAGTCTTCGAGTACGTATGTGTTGTCGTACATTATGATACAAGAAAATGTTTGCAAGAAAATGGCTCTTTAGCACGACTTTTTCCAGTGAAATTTTGGGTGTCATCACGGTTGGGCACCTTTTTCATTTGAAACGCCTTGTGTCTTTGCCTCTGTTTCACTTTTTGTACGTATGATTTTGACTTCCCAACTTTGCGAGCCACATTTCGCACAGAAAGATTGTCATTTTTCTCATTAATGGCTACCACTTGATGGCTACCACTTAATGGCTACTTACTTGATTCGACGCCATTTTACTGTATGTTACAAGAATGTAAACATGTTGTACCACGAAATAAAATGGATATATTCATCGGTCATATAAATGAAACGCTTCCGTGATCCATGAAATTGTTCATAATCTACACTGAATGACAAGTGTCTGGAATTTAACGTGGACTGACTTTATCACGAGAACCATGATAACTGATGTACACTTGTCATGCATAATATCCCTTGCCATAACATGCAAAAGAGAGCATGCTCTGTCAGTAGTGTGGAGAACTTCGACGAGTATATGAAATGGCAATAAGTTGAAATTCCATCTTGCCAGTTATTGAGAAATCATTCTTCTCTTTTGTAGATCTGCTTAGCGTCAGGAATAGAAATGTGAAACAGGTCGTCTAAATGTAGCGTTTAACAAAAGTGCATCGATCTCAATTTATGACAGACATAAATTAGCATCGTGTGAGAAGAAAAATGCATTGCCGCATACACATTATTTCTCATACTGTGTTATAAAAGACGCAATAACTGTGCAGTTGGAGAATGCATAAATAATGCGTTGGCGTAATGTTTTCTACGCTGCCGTTGTCGTCTTTGACTTAGAGGTGAAAAGATTTGCGACGTTTGCTGGGACATACACCAGTATTGACCATGTTTTGACGATATTGCTCATTTCTTGAAATATAGGGATCCCAAGCTGTACTAAGACAGTTGATTTCAATCCAGTTGATGGCGGTAAACATTTCGCTCTCAAAATGCACAATCAGTGAAACGATTTTTCTGGAATTTGACCACATAGGAAACCATGGCACATTTTTCTAGTTCGAACATTGCAAATCAAGGCATCATTCAAGGCAAAATATTGATAAAATACGAGAGGGGGCTTGTGAAGGGTAGGGAACGGAGTCAAACCACTTCAAGGGAACCTGTTTTCAAGCACGAGTTAAACTCCAACTTTCAACGCTCAGTTTTAGTTGTCGAAAGAATGAATCTGTTTTTCACTCTACTATCGTTCTAAAACTCCACTGAAAAGCAAACATACAAAAAACTTTGTAATCTTCTGCATCTACACAGATACAAAGAAACATTGAATTGTCGGCGTAATTTAAGACGCAATAAATAAAAGCTGTATTTGGCAGAAAATAATGATAAATTTCTAGAGAATTTTTTTAATAGGTAACAATGTAAACAAAAATGATGTTTTTGACGGAATGATTGCTTGGGTACTCCTCAATATGAATTATACACAACATAATATGAATTGCAGCGAATTGCTGCTGTATATTATTCAGAACATTTATCGCATTCGTCGCTTTGTCAGTTTGGCTTTAGTGCTTTGCTCCGCATCGACCTACGACCTATCCACCCCGTTTCATTTTGGCGTAAGCAACATGATAGGTGATTGCATGGCGAAACAGAATTGACGAGTGCGACATATTATTTAGCGACACGACGTAACGCACCTGGCGGATCTTGAGAACTTTTCGAACGACTTTTAATGTGGTCGTATTTTCCCTAGCTGAATTTAAAAGACATTAAATTGAATTGATTGAATTTACCGATTTGGGATTTAACTTAATGGAAATATTTGCTAAACCTTGCTTAATTTTGTTGGTTTCAAATATTTGATTCAAATATTATGGCATGGTTCAAAACTAGGAATTGAAACTTATCTCCAAAACTTCTACATTTATTTTCATGATGTTACTTACGACCTTTTGAAAATTTGCTTTGGATTTCATGTAAATTAAAGTCAGATAACGTCTGAATCCAGCCTGTTGTATGAAACATTGCACACATTGTTGTATGGCGCATGAAATATTGCAAACAATTTCGTTGATTACGCCTCCTTTGGCTTGGAATAAATCGAAGGGAAATTTAACGCGCCTGTTAAAACTATTTATTTTTTTCCGTGTGAATATTCTATACCATTTTAAATGTACGCTAAGTCCCTTAGCTCAGTCTGTGAAAGCTTTCCTAGACCATGCTGTAAGTGACCGTGAAATGTTTAAATGCATTTAGAAAACAAAGTTGATAAACTAACTCCGGAGATATATGCGAAATGGGCGAATCTGCATTTATAAACGAACATTTACATCTCCAATTTCTCATAAATAAATTTCTTAAACTAAGATCACAATCTGGTTAAAGAAGACTCCCTCTAGCCAATTGAGGCTTAATTTTTCTAACTGAGCATTTCGCAAATTTCTCCGGAACTATGATTATCAATATGGTTATACTGTTTTTGATAATGATCTAATATGGCATGGATCAACGGCTTTGCAAAACACATCAACATTAAGTGTGAACTTTGCCACTTTAAGGTTGAACGGAAACTAATCTTGATTTCAAAACAATTTGTGTGACTACTTGTTTTTAACTCATGATACTAAACTCAATACGGGCCTGACTTAAAACTGGGCGGTGCTCAAATTTTTGATTGGACCAGCTTGCATTTGTTTTTAGCGATAATTGAATTTGGAATTGGTTTATGTTCTGATAGCAGTTAGCTTTAATGCTTTAATATTGATTTACTATCATGTTGGTAACATACTTTACTTGGGTCATGTAGTGTACGTATGCATAAAGGGTGTTTCGATCAAAATTTGGTCGACTTAAACTTGACGCATTTCCTTTCATCGTGCATTAAAAATTGTGCACACCCCTCATTTTGAAGATGTGTGCGTGTAGCATCATACCTCTATTTCGATTTTGAGATTAGCACTTCAGTTATCAAAATGTCGTCGAAGGAAGAGAAGCAACGCATCAAAATTTTGCACGTGCATGGCGTGAAAATAAAAACTATTTTCACGCCAAGTTGGCGAAATTGTTGAATGTGGCTAAATCAACCGTTACCAACGTATTAAAAGTGTTCGGTGAACGTTTGTCGACAGCCAGGAAAGCTGGATCGGTGGGAAATCGAAAGCTGGAGGCCACAGCGACGACAAAAAGAGTTGCCCGCTGTTTCGACTGGAACCCCATCCTCTCCGTCCGAGATGTCACAAAGAAGCTGGGAGTGGCGCCTTCAAGCGTGTATAGAATGAAAAACGTCAATGCAGACTTTAAACAGCTTCCTGGACAGGAATTTTAAACGGCAACCGTACGGGGAATGGTGGCAGATATTTCAAGCACATTAAACTGTCAAAGTTAGAGGCTTTGAAGAAATATCTGGTGTGACAGGTCATCTGTACCTGTGGCTTGAAGAGCAACGTTTACATTGCGACCGGAACCGGGAAATTTATCTGAGCAAGTGCCTACAAAAACGTCTACTGCCTTTCCTGAAGCGACACAATTGTTCAGTTCTATAGATTGGACTCGGGAAAAATGCGACACTTTGTTTTGGATGTTATTTCTGTTGTTATATCGTGTGGGTAATACTGTTGTTATGAAATTTTGAGTAATACTAGTTTAAAGTGTTATGTTTATGTGTGCAAAATTTTATCGCAATCTGTCAAGTAGTTTCCAAGATGCATTCGAAACAAGAAGAGCTACGCCAGCAAATCTTGGGCGCGGTTATCGATAATCATGGTCAGTGCACAGATGGATCGGCAAAAGCCTTGGATTCCACCATTCCACCGTGTCCCGCGTTGTAAAGATGTTCCAGGAGACAAAAACCATCTAGCGGCGCGCTGGAAGCGGCCGAAAACCGAAAACGGAATACCTAGAGAAATTGCGGAAGATAAGGCAGAACTTTAAGAATAAAACGAAACTTTCCACCCTAGACTTGGCCAAAAAGGTCAATTCTTCTAAGTGGTTCGTCCAGCAGACCATGAAGCGGGCTGAGCTACGTGTTATTAACGTCAGGAAGGCGCCAAACCGGACTGACAAGCAAAACGCGGTGGCCAAATTGCGTGCGCGGAAGCTGTACTGTGAGTGGCTGGTTAAGCCAGGCTGTCTCGTCATAGACGACGAGACATATATCAGGCGGACACCAAACAAATCCCGGGCCTCCAGTATGGAGGTTCCGGAAAAGTTCCGGAAGAGAAAGATGGACAAATTTGCGAAGAAGTACCTGTTGTGGCAGGCGATCTGCGAGTGCGGACGGTACAGCAAACCGTTCGTTACAACCGGCACCATAAACGGGCAGATGTATCGAGAGGAATTCTTGCAGAAGCGCTTGCTGCCCTTCCTCCGTTCTCACCGTGTTCCCACGCTGTTCTGGCCGGATCTCGCTTCGTGCCATTACGCCAAGCCTGTAATGGAACCCGTCAAATACACCTGAACTTCGTCCGATCGAAAAGTTTAAAGGCGATAATGACGAAGAAGTTGAAGAAAAGCGGTGTAAGGAATATGGACAAAGCCTCGCCCAGGATCTGATGAGCAGTGTTAAGAGAAATATAAATATAAACAAATAAATATATAAATAAATAAATATATAATTACTTTGTGTCAAAACATAGCTAATATATAGTTATTTAATCCCTGAACATTTGAAGGTATCCGATTTGAAATGAATTTTTGGTAATCATTTTTGTGTTTCTCATTTTTTCCGAGTCCAGTCTCTACAACTCTAATGACCTTAAAAACATTGTCCAAGGCATAATTTGACCTGTAGAACACCTTAATCCTAGCACTAAATATCTTATTGAACCCATTTGATGAGGTGCATATTATCATCAAAACTTTTAGAACATTATTCATGACTTGTTTGATTCTGTAGATCTTCAAGATCTGAACGCCATAATATTTTTAAGAGTTTTTAAAACCTCGTCTAATCGATTCAATTATGTGCATGGTACCAGAAGCCTATCATAAACTTCCTTAACTCAAGAAAACTTTAAGGACTCGTGACTCAATCGAGGCAGTCTTCAAGGTCTTATCTTCAGAATATTTTGAAGAGTATGTAATGTGTTATTGTTAAGATTAGACTTAGTGTATGTTATTCACTTGCATTTCATAAACTCGTTCAGAACATTGTTTAAGACTTCATTGAGCTGGTAGTATCCTTAAGATCTAAACTCCACAATACCTTGGAGAGCCTTAAATGTCCTATTAAATCGATTCAATGTTGTCAGGAGGCTCTCGTGAGCTTTTTGAATTCATATAAACTTGAATAATATTGATCGTGACTAACCTGAACCTGTAAGTCTTTAATATTATCTTCAGAATACTTTGGAGAGAATCAAATATCTGGTTGGAACGATTCGATGGTGGGCATGTTGTCAGATGGCTACTCCAAATTGCACGCATTATTAAAAACTTTCAGGACATTATTCATCACTCCATTGAGTTTGTAGATGTATGCTGCCAAAAACTTATGTTGAACTTCTTGAACGTGTTCATATTTTCAGGACATTGTTGAAGCTTGATTGTGCCCTCAGAAGAACAAGATCTTAGCTCCAGGGTAGTTTGGGAAGCATTGAATATCGTATTGTTACCATTCTTATAAGCACAAGTCATCATATAGCTTTTTAGGGTACTGATGATGTATTGTATGCGTCGGGAACACGAGTACAAAATCTTAACTTTAGGAGGACATTTTGGTTAGAAACCCCTCCTCCCTCTCAAAAAGGACGCTCCCCTACAAATGAAATACCAATTTCTGCATAACTCGAGAACTAATGAAGCAAAAAAAAAAAACAAATTTAGCATTTGGAGGCAAACAATGTTACTATGGTAGTTTGAAACCCCTCCTCTCTCTACAAAAGGCGGCTCTCATACAAATGAAATAGAAGTTTCTGCGTGACTCAAGAACTAATCAAGCAAATGGAAGCAAATTTGGCATGTGGGGTTTCCTGGAGGCGAAAAATGTGTCTACGGTAGTTTGAGACCCCTCCTCGCTATAGAAGGAGAGGCTCTTATACAAATGAAACACAAATTGAAACCAAGCATGAGAATTATCTCTAGTGTTATGAAAATTTGTATGCATGAATGTTTGGAGCCGGAAAAGGTTCTTATGATGGTGCGAGACTCCTCACGTAAAGAAATGACGAGGGATTGAAATAACTATTTCGATAGTTGATCCCTATAATAGACACACTTTTGTTTCAACCACAGAATATGTTTAGCTCAAATCAATTTTTGAATTGAAACAACCATACTTCATAGTTAATAGAGCCATCATTTTTACACATCTGTCATGGGGTTAAATCAAAACAAAAATGTTATAATTCCAACCAGTGTATATGCTTGAATCAACTATACAATCAAATAAAAACAACAACCTGGTAGTTTTCAATTCGCCTTCAAGTTCAGAGGTTGTGATGCATATTAAGGAATTAATTGAATTGCTGAAATCACTCCAAGCAACAGCATCAGCAATTATATTATTGTTATGCATATTTATTATTGGAACAATCAAAATTATAAATGATAAATTTAATTGCATTCTCTTTTAAACGATTTCAGAACCGAAAATCTCATGCAGAAAAAAAAATGAACTGACCCTTGGCATATTCAAACCAACTATTGTTATTGAGTTGGTTCAACTATATATTCATTCGATAAGCCGACTGTCAAAATATTAACAATAATTTTTTCCGACTTGTATAGTTGGATCAACCATATTTTACTGAAGTTGATTCAAGCATACATTAGTTAAATCAACTTGAAATGTATGATTGTTACAAACATGCAAATGGGTTATCGAAAACTCAATGCTAAAGTATAGTTGATTTTAGATGAAATATTATTGATTGAATTATACTTTTTTCTCCGTGCTCCCCCTTCTGAAAGAGACGGGGTCTCCGATACAAATGAAAAACAAAATTCTGCATAACTTGAGAACTAACTAAAGGGTGTCCACGATGAAATTGCCACACACAAAATTGATTCGCAAAATTTGAGTTTTCATCCGATTGCCATCAAATTTTCAGGGATTGAGAAATAACTATTAAACTTGATTTTACCACTTTACTCGTATTTTATTTACAGTCCATACGCAAATGCCCGCACCTTGGCCTTAACCCCGGCCATAAGATTCTGCACAACCTGTGAATCAACCGTTTTTTGCATGTAAACCCATACTTTCTTCAATTCTTCGACTGTCTTCACTACCTTAGATCGTTTAAGAAGGTTCTGCTTCATAATCGCCCAGTACTTCTCGATGGGGCGGAGCTCCGGAGTGTTGGGAGGGTTGAACATTTTCGGCACGGAAATTGACCTTATTGTCCGCATACCACTTCAGCACGTCCTTGGAGTAGTGGCATGAGGCCAAATCCGGCCAGAAGATTGTTGGGACGTTGTGGGCCTTCAGGAGAGGAAGCAGCCGCTTCTGAAGGCACTCTTTTATGTACACCTGTCCGTTCATCGTGTCCTGGGTCACGAAAGGTGCACTCCGCTTCCCGCACGTGCAGATGGCTGGCCAAACCAGGAATTTCTTCGCAAATTTGGATATCTTCTGAGTGCGGACATGCTCCGGAACGCTGAACTTATCCTTGGCCGTGAAAAACAGGTTGCTGGGGATCTGTTTGAAGTCGGCCTTATTTTATGTTTCGTCGTCCATGATGCAGCATTCAACTTTCGTCAGCATGTTGAGGTGCAACTTCCTGGCACGGGTTTTGGCGGACTTGTTCTGCTTCTCGTCGCTATTAGGGGCCTTTTGTACCTTGAACGTTCGAAGCCCAGCCTTAGTTTTGGCCTTCTGGACAAAACTTCGGCTTAGGTGCAGCTTCTTAGCCACATCCCGAACGGAGGCGTTCGGATTTCGGTTGAAGGCCCCAACTACGCGGTTGTGATTTTTGGTGTTGTACGGAATACTTTTTCCTTCACTTCTGGGCTTCCGATCGGTGGTCAATCGTTCTTCGAACCGCTTAATCACTCGCGACATTGTGAAATTCGCGATTCCCAACGTTTTAGCGATGGAACGATGCGAGAGATCCTTGTTCTCGTGATGAATGCGCAAGATTTTATCACGCACGAGCTGTTCTTTCGACTCCATTTCCGCGAGTTTTAATCACAGGACTTTAAAACTTGTAAATGAATGTAAGTGAATGTAAATAATGCACTATCAACTAAATCCACCCAAATTTTCATTAAATTCTACCCAACGGTTAAAAAGTTAGAGCAATTTCATAGTGTGGCAATTTCATCGTGGACACCCTTTAAGCAAAGGGAACCAAATTTGGCATGTGGGGTTTTTTCGAAGGTAAGATTTGTTTATGGTGCTTTGAGATCCCTCCCATAGTTGAAAAGGATGGCTCTCATACAAATGAATCAAATTTCTGCATAACTCAAGATCTAATCAAGCAATTGGAACCAAATTTAACTTGTGGAGGTTCTTGGAGGCGACAAATGTTTCTACGCTGGTTTGAGACCTCTTTTCTTTTTGGAAGCGAGACTCTCATACACATGAAACACAAATTGAAACCAAACATGAGAATTATCCCTACATTTATGAAGGAGTTTTTAGGGCTAGAGAAAGTTCTTATGATGGTTCGAGAAGCCTTCTCTATCCGGAAGGGGGGCTCCCATACAAATAAAACACAAATTTCTGAATAATTCGAGAACTAATCAAGCAAATGGAACCAAACTTGGTTGTTTGGAAGTTTGAACCCCTTTTAGTCAAGTATGGGGATGCTTGAGTAACTCTCAGTGCTTTATTATGCACAAGAAGTTTATCTTAGATAATGCAACAGAAAATTGCGTTCAAACTGACAGGATATGGCGTAGTTTGAAGATAAATCTCGGGTTTTTTTCATTAGGGCGAATCTAACATTGAGAGATTCTGTCCGGTTGCGCTCTCTTTCATTTATTACAGCGCCATTATAAAACTTTCGAGAGATCCTTTAGTGCAGATCGAAACACCACAGTGCTGGCATACTCCACAAAAAGTAGAATGAAAAACGTAAAGGTGATTGGAATATGAATGAAAGAAAAAGTAACCAAAGAGAGTCTCTCAATTTTAGATACGCCCTAATAAAAAAAAAACCCTAGAAATATTTTGTCTATGAAATGCTTCTATACAGAAAGAAAACCCCTGGTAGAAACTAACGATCCGAGAATATAATTAAAAACACACAAACCTACGCTTAACTTTGTAGAATTTACACACTTTCCAAACGAAAATGTTTGAACCAAACTCATTCCTAAAATAACCATGAAAGCGCCAGTTCTATTACATTTTCATTCATTTAGTTGCAAGCGTAGCAAAGCTCGCACCGGATTCAGCTAGTATTTAATAAAAATCATCAGCTTCCCATTGCTCACTTACCTGACACAGATAGAAATGATGCCGTTCGACGTGACGAGGGGAGTTCTCGGATGACGGAAAACAACTCCGCCATATTTTGGTAACCATGATTCTGGAAATAAAACAAATGCAAATAAAAATTAGCTCCAGGTACGAACTCGTTCATTCATTGTAGCATTCGCTTATTCTGTGGACGCACCATGCATAAGAGGGCAAGGGGAGTGAATTCGCTTTGCATGTATACCAAAATCTAATTAAACTTTAAACCAAAAGTCATTCTGTTTGTAGAACAAGTGACATTCTCTCGTTGGGTGATGCAAGGCGGGGTTTAATTTTATATGTATGTAGGTTTTGTTCTTCTTGCTGAATTTTACGATCCGTCTGGAACTTTATCCTTTCTCATAACTTAAAATGCTTCGAGATCGTTCATTTATCGTTTTGGTTACAATAAACTTTCACTGTAGAGTCAAAATAATAGAAAGATGGAATAACTGCTACGGGAATCGAGCTCACTTATTTCGCTCATATGACAAGACCATCGGGACGCTCTTGTTTGCAGGTTTGTAGTGTCAAAAATGGGGTGCAAAATTTTACGAACACGGACAAAGTAGGAAGTAGGAGTTTGTTGTTTTATTATTGTTTAGTAGCTGACAAAAGGTCTGTTTTATCGTATGCTGCTTTTTTTTAAAAGAGGTTCGTACTGTGCTGTTAAAATATTGAGACCTTTAAAAATGTCACATTGAAACCAATTGACTGTACGTGGGATGTATACAAATATACATATGCAACCTTTTTCTTCCTATGTCTTCAACATTCTGGCAATCAAATGCCAAGCGACAATGACCTTGTGCTTTGGTCAAGTTAACCTACAGCTGAGGGCATTCAAGTCACGTTCTTGATTCATGTATATTTAATTGAAAAAATGTGAACGAGAAAAATCCTATCTCTACCAACGCATGAAACCCTTCACACTTTTTACCAATTCATCAGGCATAGTTGGTGACTCGGTCACATGCACCATTTGCCAGCTCCGCCAGCATGCATTAGAGTCCCTGTATCGTGTATGGCGACCGTGAATATTTTCCGGGGAAAACGTGTGTGTGTGTGTGAGGAAAAAATGCGATGAAACAGCATGCTGGCACGAACCGACCGTGAAGATTATTTCTCGTTATTATAATCTTTAATGTCCTCTCGGCGAGCAGAGGATGATGCTGTTTTCACAGGATACCGTGGGTATGTTGTGCGTTGGATTGAATTGCTAATCAGAAGTTTATGTTAATGGAACTAGATCTGCATATTTCAATTTTCCGGATCAGCTTCTATATTCAGAAACTCATCGATTTTCTGGAAATTTTCAAATACGATCAATGGACGTTATAAATCTCCGGGAAATCCAAATTTACGGAAGTCCCTTTAATTTCCTACAGATGGCGTTGGTAATCACTATTGTGAACCATTTCAATGAGCTTCACTTCTGGAATGACGGCTGTCAACATTTCAGCAATTTCTGTCCACGCATTCATTAGTGACCGATCAGACTGAGTTCATAAGAAGAGACCGATCAGCAAGTTTTTAAAAAATTTGAAATATCCGAGTTTCGAGTTATGGTAAAATACTATTTTTAAAGCAAGAAAACGGCTGCCGAAACCAAAGCCAAGCTGGATAAGTATTTTCCAGACTCTGCTGCGTCGACTCAAACGATTTATAAGTGGTTTGCTGGTTTTCGTTGTGGCCCTATGAGCACCGTTGACGCACCGCGTTCTGGACGCCCAAATGAGATCACTGTAACAGAGAACGTCGATAAAATCCATGATATAGTATTGGAGGATCCAAAAGTGAAATTGAGAGGCCTTAGGCATTTCAATAAGTAGAACGAGTTGGCAACATCATGCATTCCGTTTTGGATATGATGAAGCTCTGCGCGCGATGGGTGCCGCGTTTGCTTACAATGGACCAAAAACGCATTCGTTTTACAACCTCTCAGGAGAATTTGAGCAAGTTTACACGCAATCCGAAGGAGTTTGTGCCCGATTCACAACCATGGATGAAACTTGGATCCATTATTACACACCGGAGTCATCGCAGCAGACAAAACAGTGGGTTTCACCGGGCGAAAGTGCTCCGAAGCGCCCGAAAACGCAACAATCGGCGGGAAAGGTTATTTCTACTGTGTTTTGGGATGCGCAAGGTGGTCGACTATCTTGAAAAAGGTAAAACCATAACAGGCGCATACTATGCAGCGTTATTGGATCATTTGAAGGATGAAGTCCAGAAAAAACGGCTGCATTTGCAGAGAAAAAGTGTGCTCTATCATCACGACAATGCGCCTGCTCATTCTTACTCAATTGCTCAAGCAAAATTGAATGAAACTTGGTATCATTTGGTTCCCCATCCACCTTATTTGCCAGATTTGGTCCCCAGTGACTTCTGTTTGTTCCCAAATTTGAAGAGATGGTTCACGGGTAAGCGATTCTACTTAAATGATGAGCTCATAGATGAAACCGATGGCTATTTTAAAGGACTTCCAAAGGAGTACTATTCGAATGGGATAACAATAATAGAAAATCGCTGGACTCACTGTATCGACCTAAAAAGAGAATATGTTGAGAAACAAAACCGGATTTCCAGTGCAGGTTCCCATGGGGTGGCAATGTGGATGTCAAAATTCTTGGAATCGTTCTAACGTTTGCATTAAAAAATATGGACAAAAATTGCCGATTTTTCATGAGTTTACGTTCACCCGCACTGACAAAACTAGCCATGCAGCGTCAATCATAGTAACCCATGATACAGTAGACAAAATTTGACAGCTCTATCAGTCAAACTCTAACCGTGATGGCAAAAACAGTGAAGCATTTCCGCTCAAAGTGTGCGCGTTCATAGAAAGGCACCCCCCCCCCCCCCCGCGTCGAAAACGGACATCGTGCGGCACATAGTGGACGCCAGTTACGCTCGTTCCGGCATCTACAACATCTTGGCACTATTAAACAACAATCAGAGCATCGAATAAAAGCCCGGTTCCGGACGGCCGACGACCCTGAGCGACAAGAAGCTCCGAAGGATGCTGAAGAGGAAGACCGAGGGAAAAGTGGCTACATCGCTGCGTGCGCTTGGCCGAGAGGTCGGTTAAACCGGCCAAACAGTGAAAAAGTACCTGGCAAACATGAACATATATGTCAGGAAGCGGAAGTCGCGTTCACTGGTTTCGGAGCTGCAGGCAATGACGTAGCGGCAGCGGCTGAATAAGATGGTCAACTCAACAATTTTCCCGGCGAATCGGAACGTGGCGGTGGTGATGGACGACGAAACCTATCTCACCCTGGATGGCAACAACTGGCAAGGCACTTCGTATTTTACTTCCCACACGAAGAAAGCTAGCTCCGATGTGAAGTTAATTTCAGACACCAAGTTTCCCAAGAAGGTGCTGCTGTGGCTGACAATCAGCGAGTCGGCAAAGCCGCTCTTCTTTCGCTCTGGACTGGCCGTGAACGGGGAAATTTATAGTATCATCGTTCAACAAGTAATGCCATAAGGGCGAAGACGCGGTGTTCTGGCCGGATCTGGCGTCGGCCCACTACTCGAAGCGATCGTTGGAGGAGATGGAGCGGCTGAATATCGATGTGGTACCCAAGTCGGCGAACCCACCCAACGTTTCTCAGCTACGTCCCATCGAGAATTTCTGGACCAACCTGAAGCATAAGATCTACTCCAACAATATTGTCGCGAAAACTGAGGAGAAATTTGTAAATAAATCGAAGAAGAAAGACACGCATGTTTTCGTCTGCCATGGCGTATGTTCCGGTTAACTGCCGGAAGGCCGCTTGTAAAGCCGTAGCATTTTTATGTAAGTAAGCTAAAATAATTACCTTCCATGGAAAATTGATCAAAAGCAATTATCTGTCCTAGCTTTTTTTTATCACCATCCGAAAAAAGTGCATTTTTTTAAAATGCAAACGTTAGAAGAAAATTTGGATATTTCTATGTAAGCCTAAAAGCTTTTTTAATCTTGTGTGTGTGTGATACGATGTTTTCATTTAAAGTCATTTATTGGAGTTCAAAGGAAGAATAGGTCATATAACAGTTTTGAATAGTAAGATATTTACACCATTCGATTCCTCAGCCATTTTGCTAAACACAGTTTTCGAATTTTTTGGAATATTTCTTTTTATGATCTTTACAACTTTTTCAAATATTTTTATTTTGTAGAGGAAAAAGAATGTATTGGGACTTCCAAATAGTCAACCAAGGGTCAAACAAAAATAAAAAAAGCTCTGATTTTTTTTTATATTAGATTAACTTTTAGGACTATCCATTGGAAGGGTAGATCATTGTGGAATACAGCTTTTCAACAACAGTGTCTCGCTATCAGAGCGGAGTGTTGACAAGTGGAGTCAACAAATACCAAGTGGCAAATTCGACAAGTTTTGCCGAATTGCTGTGAATATAACGTGCCCAAACAGCCCCTATTCATCGATTTCAATGCAGCTGTTAACTTTGGGCAATTTTCCGCGACCTGCCGTACCTTATATATCCAGTAATCGATTCTTTCTTAAAAAAAGATATGCCTTGGGCACAAAATATAGCAGAAGAACGCCATTCTATTTTTAAATGTGGAGTCGTATGGGAAAAGTGGTGATATGAACCATTTGCCGTGATTTCCAATTCTCAATATATGTTCTAATCGACTTTTTATTTGAATCCCAACTTTCTCCTATCACGTGATCTCCTATCATCACTAACAAAGGAAGCAAAACATGTAAAGCCTGTCCACGTTAATTTTTGGACACTTTTTTTTCAGTGTAGATTTTGAATTATTTCACGGGCAGCTGAATCGTTGCCCTTATATGCCAGCTGAAGCTCTTCATTTTCTTTCGTGGTTCAACTTGTTTACATTCTTCTTACATTCAGTCAAATGAACGGCAGCAAAATCCGAATTTATCGGTTCGCGATCTTGCCAAGAAACTTAAATTACCGAAAAGTATCGTGTTTAGTGTTTGCGAATAATTTGACCAGCGCTTGACTGTGGATCGAAAGGTTGGAAGGGGAACAAATCGAAAAGTATGCTTCCGAAAGTGGACAAGAAGGTGATAGCCCTTGAGAAGAATCCCAATCTCTCTGTGCGAAATGTGGCTCGCAAAGTTGGGAAGTCAAAATCACACGTACAATAAGTGAAACAGAGGCAAGAACTTAAGGCGTACAAAGTGAAACTGCTGCTCAACCGCGAAGCCAGCAAAGTTTCACTGTAAAGAGTCGTACTAAGGAGCTGTACACCAATTTGTTGCAAGGATTTTTTTTTGTATCATAATGGACGACGAAACATACGTACTCGACATCTTCCGGATCTGGATTTTTATTCCGCAATGCAAAAGAACGCCGTTGCCGAGCTTTTTGGACAAAAAAGGTGTCCAAATTCCAAATAAGGATCAATAAGAGGGTGTACGAGAAAGAATGTCTACAAAAGCGGTTGCTACTGTTTATCAGAAACCATATAATACGTGCCAAAAACAGCCAATTCACCAAATTGTCCAGACTATTGCCCAATAGAAAAATACTAGGCTCTAGTTAAGCGGAAACTCTTCGAATGTGGAACCTGATGGCAGGTGTACCACTGAAAGTTCGAGAATTTTACAGAAAAAAGGATTGACACCATAATCAACGATATATTCCTATTATTGTAAAATAAGCAAACGGTTCTGTAGAATTATGTGTAATTTTTGTTGTTGCTATTATTTTGGTGTCAGAAATTTAACGTGGACAGGCTTTAATTGAGTACTGATGCTAACTATGGCAGACACTGACAGGGGGGTTTGATAATAAAAAGTTAGTGGTGAAAACCTACTTGGACGCACTTCTTTCCGTGGAACCCTTGAAACGGGAAAATGATAAATCTCCTTCTCTACTCATTGATGATTGCGAAAGTAATCTGCAGATGATCGAGAAAATGAACATCTATACAAAGGGATGGAGTGTCTTATTGGGACACATTGTATGCTCTCACCTGGATCTGTCAACACTGAGGCAATGGGAAAATCATCACAGTTCAACAGACCCAAGTGCGAGCAGCTCATGGCCTTTTTGCGTTCTCATTGCGCTGTTCTTTAAGCGATCGCACCTGGTAAACCACGTCTCAATGAACTCCCCCATCTGAAGCCGTGCGTCTTTTGCAACCACTCTGTACTTTCGCCATTAAAATGTGATGTCTTTCGCAAACAATCAGATTCATAAAGGTATGATTTAGTGAAAAAAAAAACTGTCTTTCTTACCAGGTATTGTCTTAGGAACAACAGTGCCAGTATCCTTGAAACGTTTTATGGCCCTGTACACAGTCTTTTTTTTTTCTTAAAAAATTTGCAACCAGGCACCTGAAGAACTCAGGGTGTGGGGATGAGGGCGCCAAATTCTCAACCCACTAAAAACCCATCCGTGCCTTGAGCCCCGGCTCTTCCTGGAGGGGGTTATTGTGCGTTAAGCACCTACTGTGTCTTACTTCTCAGGGCTTTAGTAGTTAGTTGGTCTGCGACCTTTGGTCTTCGTTCGTTCCACTATTTTTGTTGGAGATCGAGGACAATCTGTTTCAACTGGACAAAATTTTCCGGAGTCGTGTCGTGACCGCTTACGACGATCATGCCAGATCTCGTGCCGTCGAAGCGAGGACATGCGAAGAACACATGTTCCGTGGTTTTTTCAACTCTCGAGCACACGGTGCACAGAATTTGCGTTAAGTGGAAGTTCACTTCACCATGTCGCCTACCAACCCACCTGGCTAGCTCCGGGATTTGGTGACCCCACTGACCTTTGTTGAAGTAATTCCATTCTCGCTGCCACTTAACCATAGATGCAGCTCTAGCGGTCTTTCGAATACCTGTTGTGCCCATCTTTCAAGGAACTCTACATCTCTTTTATGGCGATGCCTATTGGCATCGTCCCCGCTGGGACGCAGACCGCGATGCGTGATCCCGTTCGGTATGCACTGACCACTCTTAGGCACGTTAGTCTGTGCGTACTCTCGAGCTTACGTAGGTAACTTTTAGTACTCAAAGCAGCGATCCATGCAGGCTCACCACCGAGTTATTCTACATCGTGAGAGGTAATGCCGATATAACCATAGAGGCTTTCATGCAGATGTAATTGACGTGGCTGATAAAGGATCGAAAAAAAGGCTGATAAACCTCGAAGTACCTCAAGGACGCCTGTCGCATGTTGCTTTGAAATTCTTAACAACCGTGACCTTACTTTTATGATGGGCAAGCTCCAGTTTCCTAGAGCTCGTTCATCTCTCCACAATGCCAATGGAGTGTGTATCCGTTAGCTTCACCTCTTGGATGAATTTATCTTATATCTCAAGGATGATGTAGTCTGCGAACAAGACGATTTTTACTCCATTCGGGAACTTGAGTCGTAATACCTCGTCGTACATCGAGTTCCATAGCACCGGGCCCAGGATCGAACCTCGCGGGACCCACCTCTGTGTTGTACATCAGTGTTCGATTCTGGAAACCCAGAATCTTGTACAGGTACCCAGGAACCAGAAGGCATTGGATCGAGTTGGCGATGGCCACCCAACTGGAGCTATTGAACGCATTTCTCACGTCAAGGATGACCACTGTACAGTAGCGGACTCCTCTCCTCTTGCGCTGGATTGCCATTTCAGTCGTCTTGGTGATAACCGTCTTTATGACCAGGTTTGGAACATCAACTGGTCCTGGTGATTTATTCACTAATGAGTTACTTAGCAATCGCAATAAGTCCTAAATTTGCCACCGTTGCCTCATCTCCCACGTCGTTATGGATGTTCGGCTGTGCTGACAATCCCTCCATCGCTATGGTCATACGTATTGCTACGATAGGGTTATGGTCTGGGATACTGGAATGTTTGTCATGGGATACATCTACGGCGGTGGGGAGGCAGAGACTCGGGTCGTGACTTTGAAAGAGCCCCTCAACGATCACCTGCAGAAGCTCTGGTGATTGGCCGGTAGGAGACGCCGTTCCTCTGGTTTTAGCCATTACTACCCGATAAGCGTTACCCCATGGGTCCGTATTGGCCTTCTGACTCAGGTCCTTGAAGCAGGCTCGTGTGCTGGCCTTTATCTTGCTGCTCTTGAGCGTGGCCATTGTGGCAACTAGCGCCCCTTTACGCTCCATTCTTTCAGCGTCGGACCGTGTTCTCTTCATCATCCGTCTTGCGCGGAGGCATTTTCTTTGGAGGTTGGCGATCGACTTCGTCCACCAATACATCGGAGACCTCCCATTCCATGATTTGACTCTCCTAGGCAAGGTCGTGTCACACGCCAGTGTAAGTGACGTAATGAGTCGTTCGCAGCAAAGTTCCTGGGTGTCGCGTAAGATTTGTTTCCTCTCAAGCGCCTCTTTAAAAGTCTCTATATCAAAGTAGGATGTCCTCCATCTGCGGACAAACGGAGTGGACGCTCTCATTTCCACACGCTGCCTTGTATTGTGGACGATACAATAACGAACGGCCAAGTGGTCGCTATGAGTATAGCCACTCTCCAATTCCTTAGCAGCGCAGGATTGCAGAATGTTACATAGATAATGTATTCCACTCCATTTTTATGGTAGATACTCTTGGTAATTACGTTGGCTTGGTACTTAGGTCAAGGATTGGCAAAGCGGCTCCCCCACTAGAGTGCCCAAGCGTTGAAGCCCCCCTCCCTCCTATAACCAACGGGTTTACGCCAAATAGCTCAGTTGTCAAACGATCAACCATGTTAAAAAAACTGGTCAATCGGCCATCTGGGCGGCGCGTAACAGCTGCAGAAGAACACTTGATTCGATTTGGCTGCCGCGAAGCCGACATTTTAGGTGGACACCATCTTCTGAGGTGGAGCTATCTACTTCTTCTTGTTAGCGTTTCAAGCTTATTGCTTTCTCAACTACCTTATTGCTAATAGCGTTCTAAATGCACTTCCACAGTTATTCTTTAAGAGCTTTCGATACCAAGTACCATTTTCCGCATTAGTAAAGTTGTGTGGCAAGTGCAATCGTTCCCTATGCCCAGGGAACAGAGAAATTTTTCTTAACGAAATAATCCTAGACCAGACCGAGATCCGAACCCGGCCACCTCCAGCATGGCGTTGCCGGCTGAGGGAAGTCCTTGGACCTATCCGCATCCCACATGCCGTTGTTGGCAGAGGGTATGGGTCGGATACTATGGCGATGTCCGCTGGCGGCTCACAAACTGTCTGACCCAGCAGTTTCTGGGTGGCCTAACAATGGTTTAGGTTAAGTTGGGTTACCTGCATTGCAGTTGGCTTTTAGGTTTACCCTTAGAGGCCTGGAACTGACCCTCCCTCATCCGACCCCAATGACGTGATTTTGATAGGCATTTGATAAGTATACAGAAAGTCTGCTCAACTTCGAATGCGATAGCTTCCGTCTTATTTTCATGTTTGTGAATCGGTCAAGATGCAAGATCCGAGTTTGTTCTCTACATGACTTCATTTTTGATTTCGTAAATTAAAGAACACAAATTCAGTTTGTTGTTTAGGCATGAAATGACAACAAGTCACTGCTTCAAAACGTACCCAAGGGGTTCACCTATAATGGTATAAATTAAACCGAGGGGATCACAAATGAGTGTATTATTTTAATGTTCCCACCCTGTACTTTGATGAGATATTTATGTTGAAGTTTTTTTTGCTGTGTATCCTAAGCTGCTTAGCCAAAATACTGACATGCAATTCTAATCAGTATTTACCATCGTTAATCTAGGGTTTGTTAGTAGGTTTTGTTGGCTTAGGTTAAGTTTTGTACTTAAATAAATAAACAGATTAATTCTTGCCACCTAAAAAATCTTCCATCCTATAACCAGTGGCTGGATCGTCATGAAGAAAATGCACATAACGTACGTCTAAAGAAGTATCAGCACATCCGTCCCAAGCTCGGTCTCAAGCTTAATTATTCACCCCCAAGAATGTAACTCACACGAACTCACCCTCAACTATTCTGTCAAAATAACCCAGGAAATCAAAACAAAAACAAAGATGTTAGTAACGATAAGGGAACGTCCATTAGTTACGTCACGCAAAAAGTGACTTTTTATAAATCCCCCCCCCCACCCCTTGTAATGTTTTGTGTATGGACCATCAATTTTTTTTGTATGAATCGTCACGTTTTCCCAAACCCAACCACCCCCCCTCCCCCCTACTACGTGACATAATTAATGGACCTTCCCTAACCGCAAGAATGTATTGCAAGGTGCAGGCTGCAAGGTGTATTTCGGACTAAGGGGTTCTACAACAGTGAACCAATTTCAAATCGCTAGTTTCATATTGATTGTTGCTATAGCTATCAATTTCATCATCTGATAGCAGAGATAGAACGTGCCATACATGACAACTTTGTTCGAGGAAAAACTGCTTTTTTCTTTTTTGTTCGGTAACTGTAGCCTTACATCATTTCTTCCATGTTACCGAAAAAAATCAGCGCAAGTCTGAAAAAAGGAAAATAACAAGCTTACTTCTTCGATATGCACCGAATATCATTGTAGTCAGCTACTTTTGTACTAGAACAAGAATTTGAACACCATCTCAGAACAAGTATATCTTCTCTCTGATAAGCTCATACCGATGCTCAAGCATACATCTTCCAACTCTGTCAACAACGAAACGCCATCTATAGGTAGGTTCATTTCCCTGCGGCATCTGGTATTGCAGAACGAACTCTAAAGAAAGGAGTAGAACTAACTTCAGTACCAGCGTATGCGCAGAAATCTAGAAACCTACAGCTGCTTCTCGGAAAGAAAGCAAGCAAGTATAAGAATTCCTAATGTTCGCACTGCAATGACAATCCAAATGACAAACTCATAACCATCCCAAAACTATGCGGTTCGGTTCGAATTTTCCACCTGTTGGACCGAGGAAGCCCGCGTTCCTCGTTCTTCCCACAAATCGCTTCACGTGTATGCTTCCGGATGGTGCATCCTAACATGCACATCAGCGCACTGAATCGACTAGTAGTGGTCCGAGCCCATCATGCTAGCTAGTTAGAATGGGATGCTCATCCAACCACTGTCATCGTTCAGGCGTGACATTATTGTTTCCACAGCTCGCTGGCTTGAATATTACCCACTGCGGCATTCCAAAACGGCTTGACGCGGAACCGTTCGGAAGGGCAAGATAGAAATCAATTTTCACGGGCACGGACAACGAAGGATAGGAAGTGTGCAGCAGAAGCGAAAAATGAGCAAAGCGAGAGGAAACCCGGATTTGATAATAATTTTCTCTGACCCGCACCGGGAAGCTCCTATCTATCTGGATATTATTTGTCCCTGACTAATGTCCAAGTTTATCCCCACATCAGAGCTTCGTGAAGCACCACACGATTGGAGGTGAAAAGTGGGTGGGTGTTGTCGAGAGAATTTGGCAAGCTCGAACAAAGGGTTCGAGTGGCTTTTTGGCAATGTGAAAACCGAAAGAGTACCAACTGAATATCACGTGATCCATGAATTATTATACTGCGGATATGATAACAGGCAGGAATGCTGCAGAAAGGAAACAGCGGATTCCGTGATAAAACTCTTGTGCTTTGATTCTCCTGAGAATTGCGGGCTAATATAGAAAGCTGCTATAGTTTCTTACCATTGAAAAAAAAAACTATCTTCTATTTGAAATGTTCTATATAAGCGTGAAACACTCGAGTACACTGAATGCAATGTGGGTAAATTTGCCTCATTGTTCAGAGCCTCCTGAGTGTAAGAACAAGTACGAAGCACATGGGTCTCTGACAGTAGGGTACTCAGTCAGTAAGTTAATCAGCATGGTAAAGTTAAACTTTTGTACGTAAAATTCACTAAATTTTCTGATGTGCATGCAGAGACACCATTGTTTACCAGATTGATTGTTTTTGCTTAACTTATTATTATCTAATGGGGATACAGACGCTTAAACCTTAAGCTTAAACTTTTTTTTTGACAACATAAACTCTGTTGCATTTTAGTAACATGGTGTCTTGTACAAAATTGTTAACATGAAGGTTGACATATCTCTAAAAAGGAGTGTGAATTTCTGTTCAATAGCTATGTGCATGAAGCGTCATAACACATACGAATTGTCATTTTAAATCATGTAAAGTTCATTTGGACATTTCATTCATTGCGGATATTGTTGTATACAAAAGCTCATCTTTATTAAAACTTTTTCATGGAAGTTGCTGCTTCGCGTTGAAAGAAATAAAATTTTTAATGCTGTGATATTCAAATCGTAATGAAAATTAGAAATCAGTTTTTTTCTCTCAGTGCATAGTTCGCATTTGGCAGATGCTGAAATGAGCACACCTTAAGCGAATTTTACCTTATGTACATTCATTACAAACAAAAGCACAATGTTTCGGTTGAATTCGTTCACGCGTAGTATCAGAACGAAACCAAAATCATAACAAAGTGCGGTGATTGGGCTGTATGAGCAAAGGGAAGCCTCCTGTGTTTATCTTTAGGGCATTAAAAATGCCAATATAAACAGTTCGATAAGCTACAAAACGATAGAATGAGCTTGAAAATGTCGAGGATTGCTCAAAAATGCGAGGTCCCCTCAGAACCTAAGGATGCTTTTTCAAAGGATTCTCGTTCACAGAGAAGTGTGCTTCTTAAAGACTGTATTCGATGAAATTTGGACACACGCGATTGTTCGTAATTTTTTAGCGTGTGCGTAAAAATTATTGAAATTTTAACTGAATGTATTTCATTGTGTAATTGTGTAATGAGTTTCGTAAAAATCGGTCGAGTGAGTTCAGTGATGGCTTCGAATGAAGAAATAGTGCGCCAACAAATTTTGGGCACTCACTTCGAAAACCCAAACGCTTCTCATCGATGGATCGGAAAACAGCTCGGAATCGCACATTCAACCGTATCTCATGTGATCAAAACGTTCAAGGACCGTAAGACAACCAAGCGGAAAAATGGTAGTTGCAAAAAACGTGGCACATCAAATCCGGAGAATGCCAGGATTGCATTGAACCAATTTAAGCGTTATCCCAACATTTCGATAAGGGATGTTGTGAAAAAGGCGAAAGTTTCAGTTTGTTCTGTGCAGAACTGGATTCCATGTGTGCAAGGTCCAGAAGGCACCAAACCGGAGCGATAAACAGAACTCGGTGGCCAAAACTCGTGCAAGAAAACTGTACAGGGAGTGGCTCACAAAACCGTTCTGCATTGTGATGGACGATGAGACCTACATTAAAGCCGACACCAAACAAATGCCAGGACAGGAACACTACGTCGCCACCTTTAAGTTGGCCGTTGCGGAGAGTGTACGGAAGAAGAAACTGTCGAAATTCGCCAAAAAATTCCTTGTCTGGCAAGCGATCTGCGGATGTGGCAAAATTAGTCAGCCCTTCATCACCTCTGGGACCGTCAACGGACAAATCTACAAGGACGAATGCCTCCAAAAACGACTTCTGCCCTTCTTGAGATTTCACGATGGCCCGACACTGTTTTGGCCGGATTTGGCATCTTGCCACTATGCCCGGCCCGTCTTAGACTGGTACAAAGATAATAATTTAGTTTTTGTACCAAAAGACGTCAACCCTCCAAACACTCCGGAACTTCGCCCAATTGAAAAATTTTGGGCAATCATGAAGGCGTTAAAACTCCAAAACTGATAGAAAATGAACTTGAACTAAAGAAAGTGTGGTTAAAAGTAAGTAAGCAAGTCCTATCATTGCTCAAAATTTGATGAAAGGGGTCAAGGCAAAGGTGCGGGCATTTGGGTTGGGAGAAGAGGTTCAATAAACCAATGATGTCAAAACTTAACCATTTAGTAGTACTTTATTTCCAGAAAGTTTGAAAAGAATCGGGCCCAAGGAAAATTTTTAGTGACCTATTTTGTGTGTCCAAATTTCATCGAATACAGTCTTTATCACCCATTTAAACAAGAAGTTTATGGTTTTCTGACCACAATGCCCGCATAAAAACAAAAACTTTGTAGTTGTTTTTCATTAAAATTACTCCTATCTTTTAGTATCTTCCATTTAATTCCAACTACCTTTGCTTATCTTCGACAGATACGCGTATTTCGTCTACAATGTGCAGACTTCTTCAGTGTCTCGTACTAATTACTCGACTTTTCTTCTAATTTCTAGTTACAGGTATTCCACTAAACAGCTCAAACCCTCTAGGATTCCTATCTTTTGTTGCGTGAGTCATATCAAAATACTACTCTGAGCGAAGAATTCGAGAAGAATTTATTCGAATATCGTATGGAAATTTGCCAAAAGATATTATTGCAAATTTCATACTCTTGTTTAATGGAAAGAAATTCAAAGGACGATCGTATGAAAATTTTCCTCACAGAAAAAAAGGTTACAATCGGGAATCGAGCCATAAACCTCGGGATCCAGAGGTGAGGAAATGTGAAAGTGTATAAAAGGCATGTTTTTCTCGAACAATGCAACAATAATCATTTCATACGATCTCATATGGCATGAGTCTTTGGCCCTTGCCTTTTGGTTCATAGTTACGATCGTATAAAAATCGTACGGATAATTTCCTGAGTGTATGTTCGACAATACTATGCGCTATGGTTTTGTCTAAATCTCATCTGCTCATCTGCTCAGCTTTTTCGAAACATTTGAAGTTTGAAAAACTGCTTTTAAAGCGCACCCAATTTAACGGCAAACAAATAATCCTTGCAAGGTCGAATAACGAGCTAGATAAATGGTGTCTTTAGGAAAGTTGTTTTTCATTACATGTCTAACAAAAAAAGCCTTTGGCATAACTCTTTTTTAAAGTAAGCTGCTTTTTTTAAAGTAAGCCATAGCATCGCCCTAACGGTGATGTTATAAACTTCGCATCTTTCATCACAAGATGATCAACTTTCAGAGAAACAGCTTTGTAAAGGACACCATTATAGTAAAGGCAAGCTTGAGCTCCGATCGCGGTGCTTCGGTTTAAAGTTAGCCATATCGGTTGATGTTTCTCCAAACATTTAACCAACTATCAAAATTGGCTTTACCGAAGTGTTTGACTAACCACTTTGCCATGTTTGGACGTGTGTATGCTGCACATTGCATATGCTATAGCCAGTCTGTCTTAAATCAGACTCCGCCCTCCAAAGGGTTGAGCAAGAACAAAGTCGGATTCATGTTTGCCAATCAATCCGTCAAACAAAAAATCGATTAAACGAACTGTCAAATCACTTCGTCAGAGTACATCGCACACGGTCAAATATAACCAATTCGATCAAATTCGTGGTCAAACTTGTTTATGTGTGTGACTCGATTTTCCGGCAAATCGCGACGTGGCGGTGGTGATGGGTGACGAAACATATCTCACCCTGGATGGCAACGACTTGCAGGGCACTTCGTATTTTACTTCCCCACGAAGGAAGTGAGCTCCGAGATGAAGTTCATTTCACACACCAAGTTTCCCAAGAAGGTGCTGCTGTGACAATCAGCGAGAAGGGGATGTCAAAGCCGCTCTTCTTTCCTTCCAGACTGGCCGTGAACGGGGAAATTTATAGTACAAAATGCCTGCTGGAAGTTGCGTCGTTCATCAAGAAATACCATAAGGGAGAAGACGCGGTGTTCAGGCCGGATCTGGCGTCGGCCCACTACTCGAAGCGATCGTTGGAGAAGATGGAGTGGCTGAATGTTGTATCCAAGTCGGCGAACCTGCCCCACGTACCCCAGCTACGTCCCATCGAGAATTTCAGGGCCAACCTGGAGCCTAAGATCTACTCCAACAACTTTGTCGCGAAAACTGAGGAGGAATTGATAAACAAAACGAAGAAAAACTCAAAAACATGACTATACGCATGTTTTCATCAACCATGGCGAATGTTCCGGTAAACTGCCGGAAAGCCGCTTGAATGGGCGAAGATTTTTTTGCAAGAAAGCTTAAATGATTACCTTCCATGGGAAATTTATCAAAAGCAATTATCTGTGTTAGTTTTTTTTATCACCATCCGAAAAAAGTTAATTTTTTAAATGCAAACGTTAGGAAGCTCTATACGGAGATGTTGACAAGATACAGTTGCTGTGTGGTGGATGTTGAAATAGACGTCTAAGCTGATGTTCAACAAATTCCAGGACAGGAGTTTTACACCGGAACAGAAAAAATCGAAGAAATTGTTGAAATTCGCACCGAGATACCTCATTTGGCCAGTCAATCTGTACCGGTGGAAATCGATGTAAAATTTTTCTCATCAATGGTGAAATTTACAAAAAAAATTGCCATCTTTGGAGCAGTACAATAGGAAAATTCTATATTGGCCGGATTTAGATTATGCCAAAATTCTGAAATCGTGCTGGAATGGTATGAGACTAATTCAATGAAAGACACGAATCCACCGAACTGCCCTGAGCTACGTCAAATCGGGCCATGATAAAGCGGGAACTCAGAAAGATCAAGGAGAAAGTAAAGGATGAAAATTACATGCGTAGGAAGTGAATTAATGAGACAAAGGTACCGGATACGATTGTTCATGTTTTTATGGATTGCGTGAAGCAAAAGTGTCGAGAATGTTAAGAAAAGAAAAACATACAATGCCGGTCCATCCACTAGATTCGTTTCCTGGCTTATTCAGAAAACATTCCAGATTGCGAATTCAAAACGGTATAGGCATCGACGGTTCAATCAATAAATGCAGACCTGCATCTAGAACAAGTTGCAAGCTGAGTGTGAGCAATACAGATATACCTTGATTATATATACACGACAATTAGATCTACCTTTACAGATTTCTCGAAAATGACAAACCTAGTGTAGAAATCATTCACAGCATTAGTTAGAAGACCGTTTCTCTGTGTGTTGATAATATATGTGGGTAAAATTGTTTTGCCGTTTGCGAGAAATCCTCATTAGAATACTTTAGTGCCGTGTACATACAATCGAGGTACACCTGTAATAATAAGCTTGAAATGTCAAGAATGAAAAAAATAAACTAGGATCTCTTTGATCCCTTAATTGCAAAAACTTGGTGGTTGCGTTGGCTGTACCATTGTTTAATAATCCACCTCCCCGGGAAATGTTTTCAATTCTTTCGAGAACAATACTCTCAATCGCGGTGTGCCATGTGTTCATCTCCATGGCCTACTTTTTATGTATCAAAGTTTTCCATTGTTCTTCCTCATGAGCCCTGTAGGTAGAAGTTGTGTGAACTCAAACACGTGTCCTAACCGCAACAGCTTACGTCAACGCCACAAAGAAAATACAGGTATGCATTATGACAATACTAATAATTAGATACAAGGAGTTAGGGTGAAGCTACTTCGGTAGCTGACCAATTACCGTCATTCATTACTCTTACTCAACGATATTCAAACCGATTAGTGTATGCATGACATGTTCCAAAAATAAAGGCGTTTGAATTGTATACGGCATAGTAAAAGCGATGATTGACGGGGTAGCCGAAGTAACGCTTCACCCTATTGAACCAACGCATTTTAAATGATTATGTACGTCGTCAAACGAATCATTTTACGGGGATATCTGGCGTCCGGGTGACAGGTTAGAAAATAGGATTCCAGATTGTGTGAATGGGGTTGTGATTCAATTCAATCAACATTGGTAGGTTTTCAGTACTCCGTTACAGCCCAAGAGACACACCCTCCTCCAGTTAATACGTACATAATTAATTTATGAAGTGTTCACCACTGCCTTGCACATGTGTTGCCTCTATTTTCTTTGAACTTTACTTTCCTGGTAATAATCGTACGGTGTGCCTCGTCTCACTGATAGGGCGGGTTTGTATCGTATTTGGAATGGTAAAAGTGTTGCATATTTGATAACTAAGGCGCAGTCCTCTTGTTAGTTTGTTCAAAAATATTTTTTGTGGTCTAAAAATTGATCTAATGCCACCTTCTCGGTTTGCAGCAGGTGGACTGAATATTATAGTTAGCTTAGCAAAATGGTAACCCTAAAAAGACTTGCTAGGCATATGTTTCACAATAGTGAATGGATGATGCATTGGTTTATTATCACAAAGAAGGAATATATATTTTTGATTAACGTGACTGTTGCTTGTTCCTTTGGAAAGGAACAGGTTGCTTCGTTCTGTGCTTCGTTTGTATTCGGAATCTTAATTAAAAACGATTTGTTTTAATACACATATTCTCATGAATGTTAAATGCACTGTACCTTTCTTTTCGGCTTTTACAAACCGGTTGGCAATTTATGCTTGGAAGGTACAGTAATGCGGTCATGCGCAGGAAAGCTGATATAATTTACAACATGGAAAGTTACTTCTGGGACCTCTTTACTCTCTACTACCGATGGGATCTGCACTTTAACGTAGATCTTAAAATTGAAAAGTTAGCAAAAAAGGCAAAATGTCAATATTGCAATTTTTGCAATCATATTTGTTAAACCACATAATTCATAAAAGGCAATTATATCAATTCATAAAGCGTTTTTTGAAATAAACGAAGCCATTTAAGTGTGTGCAAGTGACTGGTAGAACACATATAGTAAAGCAAGAATTAAGGTGACATAAGGTATTGGAACACACATTTTTGATTCTTACAGCGACCCTAGTTGTCGGATATGTAAACTATGACATCTTATGTGTTCCCTATAACAACAACAACATCAGAAGTTTTTTTTCGCGGTGCAGTTCAAACGTGTTTCAGAGAAATACAAAATGGAAGAAGAAAGAAGAAAAATAATTGTGCGGAATCATTTGGAAAACCCTTCGTGGTCTGGGCCAAAACTTGGCTAAAGTGTTGGGTTTTCCCCGAAATACCGTGTGATGTGTTTTGAAAAGGTACAGAGAAACTTTGTCGACGGATCGCATGACTCAAAGAATGCGTCGGGCGGGTACTGTCAACCGTCAACTGCGGAACAAAGTCATCAAGAACATTAAGGAAAACCCCAACATCTCAGACCGCGATGTGGCCAAAAAGTTTCGCCCGCACGCAGTACCGTGCTACGGATTCGTCCCCGGGATGGCTTCAATTCATACCGTGCCTGTAGACAACCAAAAAGGGATCAAAAGCAGAACATTGTGGCCAGAATCCGTACCAGAAAACTGTATGATCAGGCGTTGACAAAATTCAATGGGTGTCTCCTCATGGATGATGAAACCTATGTGAAGGCCGATTTCAAACAGCTACCGGGACAACAACTTTACTTGGCCACGATTCGGGGAGATATTCCGGTCAAATTCAAGTTTGTGTTTGCAGATAAATTTGCACGTAAATACATGATTTGGTAAGGCATCAGTACCTGCGGTAGGAAGACCAAGGCTTTCATCACTGATAAGGCATTTAAGTCAGAGCTGTACAGAACGGATTGTCTCCAAAAGCGAATATTGCCATTCATTCGGATCCCACAATGAACCTATCAAGTTTTGCCCAGGTCCTGCAAGCTGTCATTATAGTAAAACAGTGTTACAGTGGCATGGAACCAACGGGATTCAGTTTATACCGAAAGAACTAAACCCACCAAACTGTCCCCAGTTCAGACCGATAGAGAGATTTTGGGCTATTATGCAGAGGAAGCTGAAGGTGAATGGCAGTGTTGTCGAAAGCATCAATGCATTGAAAACCAAGTGAAATAAGATTGCCAAAACGCTGGATGAGAATAATATGCGCCGGTTTATGAAACGTTTCTTCGAAATCGAGATGATTAATTTTGTTTTTTTTTTGTATTTTCCCTCTAAAGTTCAAATAAAGTCGAATCTTTTCGTTAAAACCGAATACTATTTTGTTAATGTATATCCGAAATAATGCGCAATAGTTTATGTTCCAATTCTAACTGAGCCACACCTTACTAAAATTGGGTATTTACGGATTTTTGAAAAAGCATTTTTATTGAAATGCTTGTATTTCTAATTGCATAGCTCTAATTTCAAATCTTTATATAATATAAGTTAAATAAACTTATTTAATATAAGTTAAATAAACTTAATATTTTTTTCCCATTGGCCAGTTTTCGGTTTATTATAATTTGGTTGACTATTTTTTAGATATCTTTGCATTTTTTACATCAAAAGTCAACGTTCAATCAACATTTTATACAAAACCCAAACCTAATTTATAGCATTTCTGGCCATAGCAGAATCAAAAGCCAGCCCTGGAAACTGCTTGAAATCCTCCAGGACATAAATTTCATCGTCCATTACAACGCATGAAAACTTCGTCAAATATTCGCAGTATATACGTCGAGCCCGTGATTTTGCTGCCAAGTTCTGTTTGTCGTTGCGATTTGGAACTGTTTTTATTTTATACGACTTACGGCCCAAACTTTGTTTTGAGTTTTGGGCAAAACCAGGTGACATCCCTATTTCACGAGCCTCCGTTCGAATGGAGAGACTTGGGGTTTTCGTTAATATACTTTTCACCTTTCGGTCCATGACAGGATCAGCGCGTCCAATGTTTTTGTCACTTCTTGGTATCCTCTCTACCGTCAAACGTTCTGAAATTGATTTGAGCACATCGTGAACAGTGGATTTAGGTAAATCCAATGTTTTTGCAAGGTCCCGTATTGACAAGTCAGGATTTGCCGTACGCCCGTACAAAATTCGCTCGAGCACTTGGTTTTGTTTCGTCGCCACCTTGAATACTAAACATGAAATGTAAACATCAACCATAGTCATAGCTATACCACAGTGAAATTTTTCATTCCTACGTGCAATATTTCAAAAGTTAAAATGATTTGAAGGTGTCCGGATTAATGTGGATACAGACCTTATTGGACAATGTTCTTGTGGTGTCATTATCCGTGTAAAAAACATTGTTTACATTCTTTTTACGTTCAGTAAAATGGCGTCGAATTAAGTGGAAGTGCGCAAACAAACGTTTATTGTACGAACAGCAGCAAAATCCGAACTTACCGGTACGCGACATAATGTTGTTGATTTCCATTGATTCTTGTTACGCGATCAATAGTTTTTGTGAGGTTGTGTCACCAAAAAGACAGTAAACAACTTTTTGGTAATGTTGGCTTCTAGTTAAAATTAGAGATAGATTTAGATTGAATATACCTGACGTACAATTTTATTGTAGGAATCGACAATTTAGAAGAATCGTACTGCGCCCGCTTTGTAGGAAGGCTGTAAGCTCGGCTGTAAGTTTGTATTTTCGTTTAGTTTTCGAATTCAAAGGGTTCTTATCTATTACTTACAATAGGTTTAATTTCAAATTTCACTAAGTTTACGGTGGTTCAAATTGTTTTATGGTAGACTAAGTAGCTTTTAATTAGTAATATTCCATCGAATATCCATACTTCAAACATATAGCACCATCCACCATCAGTCATATGGATCAGTCGATCAGTGGATGTGTCGCTACCTCAGGTAGTGTTGCCATGGCACACCCCCGCTCGTAAACTTTGGTGTTCTTCCGAAGGCTTCATAGGTTTACAAAGTTCTCCCACGCCCAACACTGCTAGCAGAACGGTAGGCCGCCGTAGAATGCCACTTGTTGTTCGCAACAACGCGGATCCACTGGTTTATCCCGGTTACGTTGACCACAAAAACAAGGTCCCCCTCTTCTAGCTCTTTTACGTCCATGAACCATTTGCATCGGCGGGTAATGACCGGTAAGTATTCCTTGATCCATATTTTCCAAAACACTCCGATGATACACTAGGCCAGTTTGCAGTTCCTGCGTAGAGCTGCGTAGCTATTAGCTTCGGTTTGCGGAAGGACTCTGTTACCCGTCGAGCTGCCCAGCAGAAAGTGGTTGGGGGTCAACGACTCCTGATCTGCTGACTCAAGAGGGATATACGTCGGAGGTCTTGAATTGACCAACGCTTCTGCGCCGTAGATGATGGTTTCCAGGGTCTCGTCATTGGGCTTTCGAAGAGTGTCTAGAGGTGAACCAACTGCAGTCTTTACCGACCTGACGAGTCACTCCCAAGTGTGGGGCTGCAGGATGGATGAACTTCCAAGCAGTGTTTGAGTTCGTGAAGGTGTTTGTTATGTCTTCGTTGCTTATAACGATCTTTTCCTGAAGCAGTCGGTTGCCCCTTGAAAGCAGGTGCTGTTGTCGCGGTAGATCCACAACGGCATATAAACCTCCGTATAGCCATAACTCATGATTTGCAGACAGCTGGACTACCTCCATATGCAGAGTACGAATCGTAAGGCAAGTACCCAGTGTTTAACCGGCTAGCCACTGTGACACACTGGTCCAGTGTCCATCAACGAATGGCTGTAACCTTTCCATGGGGAGAAGCGCCATTACTGGGACTTTGGGGATGGCTTTGGAGATCTTGAAAAACACGCATTTTTTCGCAACCTTTTGCACAAGAGATCTCAGCTTGGCCACCAGATTTTATAGATGGAACTCGACTTGGAGACGATGGGATGATGATTATCCGGACTACCCCGAGTTTCTTCCAGTCTGGTTCTCTCTGGATAAGTGTCGTCTTGCGCCCTTTTCCACAGCAGCATTTCATATTTGTACATCTCTCCCTGGGTGAGTATATTAGTACGCAGATTCTGTCTGATGTTCTTTCCGCGCGAGTTATCGATGAACCGAATTACGTACGCCATGATTCGCTGCAACTTTGTCCATTTGCTGAACCTGGAATATTCCAACAGCGTTGGGTGATTGAACCTTGGTTGTGTACATCTCCAGTCAAGCGGGTCACTCAGAGTAATCTCACCGATACGAACCTAACCGATTAGATTAGTTGTGCTTATTTATCTTATTCTTACAGCCAAGGTTTACAGCACACTCACCATCCTCTGTGAGAGAACTATTTTTCCTAGCAGTACCTAAGCTCATCTAATTAGTGAAATTTACTGTTTTGGTGTAACAACAAATAAGATGCCAGAATGACATAATTGAACGACGAGTTTGCAGTTGAGGCAGTTAAAACAGGCGAAAACTCTAAGGCACAGTAACACTTTAAAAATAAACAGGGCGTATTTTGGTTTTTATCAAGTTTTTACTCAATAAAACATATTTCTGCCAATATTGTGTGAAAAGGTTAAGCACTGCATTATTATACAAGATGTGAACATAATGAATGGTTTATTGGAGCTCTCTATGGAAAATAGAATTTTATTTTTGTATTCAAACCTTTGCCTCCAGTTTCGTGATTTTTCAATTGTTAGTCTTGATACGATCTTTTCTACACTGAAAAAAATATTTCACTTAGCTACTACTGGAAACACATGAAGATATTTTTCAATACTCAGGGTGGCCACAGACTCGGGAAAATCGGGAAATGCGGGAGAAATGCGGGAATCCAAAATCATCGGGAAATATGCGGGAAAAAGGCGGGAATTTTTGTCATATGGAAGAAACCATACTCACATTTTTTTCAAATGATTTGAGTAGCGTTTTTGTCATTTACTCGGTCCACCGATCTCATTGTTCAGCCTGTTCAAAACGTACCGCTAAGAGCATCTTCAGCGGTGGTCTATTTTAACATATTTATAGTTGATTTGCATCAGCAAACTTTAAAAAAAACCAGCTAAAACAGACCAACTTTGCGTTCCCCGCACCGGTGTAATATTTCTTTTTGTTAAACCCACCAACTTGTCAATCATACAATATCCAGAGATCAGAAGTTTTGTTTTTTTCAGAAACCGTGGATTTTCGCAAACTTTTTACCATGGATTGGTTTGAGTGTGTGAATGCATGCATCTAATTTAAACGATATTAGATAGTGCTGATAGTGATAGATAGCGCCACGCCACCTATGACAAGAAGCACTTTCTGCGACGTTTCAACATGCAAAGGGATATGATCCTAGACATTATGCGACAACTAGAGTAGACTTATGACTTTTTCCAGCTGTTGCGATGCAGCTGGATATGTTGGCCTTAGTGTTACATAGGTGCACTGCAGCCTAACGGATGTTGGCGTATGTCCTCAGCTAGTTCTCTCGACGAAAACTTGGGGGTTGGTGACCATGAAGAATTTCTGCAAATCTGTCCTTAAGACTTACGGCCCGCAGTATTTACGCCCCAAATATCAGAAAAGGTTAAGATACTGATGGACAAAAATTATCTCCCAAAAGTTCGAAAAAAATCTTGTAAATTCAGTGCACTTAGAAACTCAGGGAACTTATCAGAAGCTCGGTATACTTTTTAGATTTGACTTAGACTTTCCCGAGGTTAAGCTGTTCTCCCTGATGTCAAAGGAACAATCCATGAAATCAGGGAACTTTGCAGAAAATTGGGGAGCCTTCCAGAAATTAAGGGTTCTTCCTAGAAGTTCAGACAACTTTCCTGAAATTCAGATTGTTTCCTAGAAATACAAGGAATTGTCCACAAATTCAAGGAGCTTACCACGAGTTCAGGGAAGTTTCCAAAAGTAAAGGGTTCTTCACCGCAGTTCAGGTAACTATCCATAAATTCAGGGGGCTTCCAGAAGTTTAGAAAACTTATCAGATTATATTGGGTATTTTTTAGAAGTTCATAGAACTAATCAAGATGTTCAGGGAACTTCCCAAAAATTCAAGAAACTTTCCAGAAAATTAGAAAACTTCCAATAGAGAACAGTCAAGAAATTCATGTGCTTTTCAACAGTCTGTGGATCTTCCACGAGGTTTAGTGAACTGCTTAGAATTTCATGAAACTTGCTAGACATATACAGAACTTCTTAGAAGTTCAGCGAACATGTAGGAGTTCAAGAAACTTCCTCGAAGTTCAGGGTTTCTCATGAATTCAAAAAACTTTTCAGAACTTAAGGAAATGCTCACAAAGATCATGGAACTCCCCCAAAGATCAGGAAACTTTCCAAAAGGTCAGCAAACATCTTAGACGTTCAGAGAACGTCTCAGAAATTCAGAAATATCCCAGAAGCCCAAAAAAAAACTCCCGGATGCTCAGGGGATTCAGCAATTCAGGAAATTTCTCAGTAGTCATGCGATCTTCCAAGAATTTCAGAAAACTTCCCCCAAGATCGGGGAACTTTCCAGAATTTCAGAAAACGTCCCAGATATTTTGAGCATTCGAAAAGTTTAGGAAACCATTCAAAAGATTTTTCCATAAGTTTGGGAAGCTTCCTAGAACTTCAGGGATCTTTCCAGGTGATCAAGAAATTTATTCCAATCGTTCCGAGAACATCCCAAAAGTTCCGGGTATTTAAATTTTATGAAGAACTTAAACTTCTTACTACTCGATAATTTTTCGAACTCAACCAAAATGAGAATAAAAAAACCAACTACTTTTTAATCAATTTCCACCTATTCACAATCCTGGAGATCATAAAAAATTCTTGTACGGTTTAACAACATATCGGTAATGCTCACTATTCCACAGAAACTGCACGGCTTCCAAGATTTTCTATTCAATTTCTCGTAAGTTATTTCAATATGTGTAGGTACAGAATACCTGCTGGAAGTTAAGACAACTTCTGGGAAGCGTAATCTGATTTTCTAAGTTCCCGTCATTTCCAGAAAGTTGTTCCTATTCCACGGATGATCAGCAAACTTTTTGTTGAAGTTCATCCAAGTTTTCAGAATCGTTAATGATTTTTCGGCAATTCAATGAACTTCTCTAGAGTTCCACCATTTCTCTTCTCAAAAGACAGCGAGCAAACTTCATGATTATCTGGAAACTTCCAATTATTTTATTCAACTGCCGAGAAGTTTAATCAACTTCTGGCATGTTCATTTCATTATAGATATTTCCACCCAATCTTCATAGACATTCCGAAGTTCATTAAATTAAATTTTTATAGAGTGCGTTCAGTAATAAACTTAAAAGCTTATATAAGTACTAAAATGATGCAAAATAGATGCGGTATAAAACAAAATGTACAAACACCAGCGATGCAACGATGTTTTTGCGTTTGGTCTAAACCAATAAATCCAAACCACGATTTGAACCACCGTTGAAGATGCCCTTAGAAGATCTGGCTACACGGCTGTAATAGTGTTGGTAATAGGTTAGGCCAGAAATGAACTTATCTTTCTTGTGGTGGCGAATGTGTTTGAAGTTTGGCGAATTGCGTTTGTAAGGGTGTTAACACATGGTGAAAGAAGAATTTGGGCAGCTGTGCTCAATGCCGTCTGACGTTGTTTGCCGGATTCCAGAGAAAAGAAAATGGTTTGGACAAATTTGGGCTAGAACCAAGAAGGAGCTACCAAATTTGACAACATTTGTTGAAAATTGGCTCATCCTGTCGCACAAAAAGGCGTATTTTAAATAAATGAAAAGTGTCTGGTGGTAAATCAAACTGGAAAAAGTTTGGGAGCTCAGAGATTTAGCTATGAGTAATTTATATTATCTCATCTTAAAAGTCGGGAAAATAAGGCAAAAATGTGGGAAAAACTCGGGAAAAATGCGGGAATTTTTATATTAGGATTGTGTGGCCACCCTGAATACTATAATAAGTAACTTTTACATAAATATCACATAGAAAAGGAAATTCGACTTGACTAATCATTTACATATTACTGGACACATAAGATTTATGTTCCAAAACACATAGCATTTTATCTTCCGAAACACATGAAGGTTAAGTGAATTTCTAGTGGATATTTTCCACTGATTAATTTGTTTTTGGGTGTAAGCAAGTCATATACTGATCAAAAGTTAGTTTGGTGGCTAAATTAGGTTAGGTTAGGGGTTATTCTCATTGTTCATAAAAGCCACTAAATAATTATAGAGTGTTAGTGTTTGTAAAAAAAATCCAAAATGAAATTCGCCTGGTTGTCCTTTTAACCCATATTAGTAAATCATTATGCGCATTTCCTTGGTCGGAGGAACAGTGTTGTACTTAAGTCATCAATAGTTGTGCAATTATACTGGATACGTCAAGACTATCTTTAGTATTAAAGGAAATGCATAAATATCTATTCAACGTTTTCATAGTTTTTATTCCATGCAGCTGGATGACCCACTTTTTACGAACCATCAAACTAATCATAATTTCCTTGAAAGCTTCTGCAGAAGTCCAATCTCATAGAGCCGTGGCAAACTGAATGTGCCTTGAGCACATTTTCAATGCCATCGGACTGGTCCGCAAACTTGATAAAAAATTAAAATTTATTGCTTTTCTTTGCCGATTCCTTTGCATTTAATTTCGAAGTTTGCCAAACAGCTGAATCATCTGCAGCACATGAGAACACCAAAAAATGTGCAACGACTTCTTTTGGATTCTGAGAACCAGGCAGGGATTCTCCTTTTCAGTAGTTGTATTGCCCCTATAGTAAGTGTAAATTTATTTAAAAATAATGCTTCAGTCGTTGCATAAATTTATTCTCACATGAACACAGGTAGCAGTACGAGGCAAATCTTCGATTGCCACAAATCAAGCTCAATTGAAACTCATTTAGGGTGCATTCGATGCTGCGACCTCTACAGCAACGGAAAGAGCATGCGAACCGGTCGGTACCGGCGAGGTTCGCACAATTCCAATTAACTGTAAGCACACCATGGACCATGGCAAGAATATGCGCCAGTCCGGCACTTTGCCATCCCTAAAAGCTAAGTGAGCATAAACCTCGCCCAACGACAGCTCGTCTGTGTTTTGCTTCTCTTTCTCTATTGGATCAATTAAATTATGTCGATGTGATTGCCGTTATTCAATTAGCTCGCCAAGTGACACCGTGAGGGTGAACTCTCCCGGGGCAGTCAGTCTAGTATTGGCATCGTGTTACTGAGGCGGAGACAAGCCGTCCGGGTACGTCAACTCGCCTTTGACTTCTACAAACGTCGACGACGGATGCTTCGACCATAAATTGAATCATTTGCTTCGGAAAACTAAGCAAACCCGTTCGCAGAAATGAATTGGCTTTTTTTTCGGTGATTTTATTTTAAGTTGAATTGATTGCCAGACAAGATGCCGCTGAAGTACGTTTGTCGAGTGATTCTTGGAAAAACATCGGTTCAAGGACGGATACTGTGTGTTGATTGTAACATAGACACCAAGTTTTGACACCAGGGTTAGGATTATTGAAAATGACCACTTTTTTACTCCTTGGCTTAAATGCACACACGCACTTGACGGCGAGACAATCTTGTCAACTAGTGATAACTACACATGATTCCCGTTATCAAATCCGAGTAATCTTCTTTGCATGTTATGATCGATTGATCCCGGAAGAATAAACGAAGACTCATGTTGGTAAAATTCATAAACGCATTCACATAGTCTCCTCCTACGATCCACTGACTAAAACACGATACGAAGATGGATTTCGTTTGCGAAGGGTTTATACTCATCCTACACGGAACACTAGTAACTAAAATTTGATGAAAGATATTCTCTAAATTAATGAAATATCGTCTACGTAACAGTAAAACCAAAACACGCCAATTTTTAAGAACAGCCTGCTGCAATCTGTATAATTATCCTCCTGATGCTTTTGGCAAACCTTTACTGAAGTTTAGAGCCGTTATCAGAATAACATTTGAGGTCGCAGAAAATATCATTGTTTTCGTGAAAAAGAAGCACAAGAAATAGATAAAAAGATCATATTTTTAGAAAATTCTCTCATATTATATGAAGTTCATACAACTGTTCTCTTATTTCATAATTATATTAAAAGACATTTTCTGTATAATTCCTTTACTATTACAGGTATAACTACGTTATAAAAACACGATGTCACTTAAAAATACCGTATCGTAGATATTGACAAACAAATTGTAAAAATCATGAACAGCATCAGAGAGAAGAGACATTTCCCTATGTATTGATAACACTGGTGGAAATAGATTTTTAGACCCAGAGCTTCATGCCAGTTTCCGTTAGCTTGGGTCCCAAAACCACAGAAAATAATATGTTTACCTCAAGTGATTTGCATTTTTCTACACAAATTATCATCAAAAATTAAAATTAGGATATCTTTTGAGAACCACTCAAATAACTGCCTCAGCTTAAATATAAATGATCAACAAGTTTTTTTTTTTGAAATTCCTTGGAAAGTGTCGAACCGACTCCACCAGAAAAAGTTATGACCGTCCATCATTTTAAAGGCAGCATATTTTAGCAAAAAAAAAAACAGCTAAGTACAGTAAACAACCCGACATCCGTGAATTCCCATGATGATAGTCTCAAATGATATATGGGCACTGACCTTTGCTGTTTTATCAAATAATATTTGGTGATCCTTCGTATATAGCAAGTGACTTTTTTGAGTAAAGTTGTTCAGTAAATCGAGGACTTCAGGATTGTAAACTTGATAGTTCAGAATTATCTCACATTGTGGCGCCAGTGTGCATGTAAAATTATTGAATAACCTGAATCTCTAGATCCTAGCTAGTTGGCGTGTATGAATTGCACAGTTTTCATGAACTTTATTCGGGTAACCATGGTCTTCCAGACGGTTGACTTCATAGTTCAAAATTATATCACTGCGTGGCGCTGGTCTACCTATGAATTATGTTATGAATGTTTATCGCTAGTGCACATAAGTGGCCCCAACATGGGTATTTTTGGTACGTTCGTCTGACAACTTCGGGTTAGTTGCTCAAAAAACTTCGGGTAAGCCCTTAAGAGAACTTCATGGAAGTTCTTCATAGACCATCTGGAAAGGTCTTTTTATTATTTTCAAGCTTTTTTATACCGCTTTCTGACCAGGTGAAAGACTTTTTTCAAATTTTATATCTTTCACCATTCCTCATACTTGAGGACCATTGAAAACTCCTGCCCGTTGTTGTGGCATCTGATCATTTTGGAATTTTTTGCTGCACTTTCTTTATTTTTGCTCTTGATAGATTCCACAAAATACTGTCGTTGGCCAAATATTGCTATCGATGAATAGTCACCACGCCAAAGTTCATTTCGTCAAACAAGCCACCGACATCATGACAAAAGCAACTCAGACAAGACACCTGAGTGCATTTGAGTGAAAACGTATCATACCTAGCACGTATACTAAATACTCCGAAGATTCGCAAGCGAGAAGATTTGATTTCGAAAACCCAGACAAGGGATACCTGCTTCAAAACGAGCTGTACCTGCCAGGAACAGAAATCAAAACTGAAGGAGAGACAGGATGGCTTGGGTATTGAAGTACATCCATTGCAGATGCCGGGGATGCCTCGCAATCCATTCAAGGAATAGGTATAAAAGCGTTAAAGCTAAGGTTCGAAAATTATTACTATCTCTCATGTTTATTTTCCTACATAATTTGGATGCAATGGGTAGGGAAAGGACCACCAGGGCACCGGATTGAAATAACTTGGATGGGGAGAGTCGAATTGCTCCCTGTTGATAACATTTCGTTGATTTACGGTGGGCTCTTCTCCCCACTCGGTAAATTCAGACTGTAAATTGTGGTTGGTCTAGATCTCAAAATACAGATGATACAAAAACGCGCTGCTTAGCGAACGAGTTCTGAACTAATGTTTACATCATCCGAATGGCCTTGACCACTTTTCCAAAGACGCAATATGTCATGGAATTCGAGATGCGCATTATTCAGTAATTTAACATGCAAACTAGCGCTGGGCGAAATTCTGAATTTATAAGTCGACCCCCTGGAAAGTCATGCTTTTCCGAATAGCTTTCCCGAAGACAGTAAATTAATAAATGATCTAGATCTTAGGATACAGGTAATACAAAAAGTTTACATGTACACTTGCAACACGTAGCGGACGAACTCTGAACTAATGTTTATACTTCTCAAAAGTCCTTAGGTGGACCCCATAGTTGCGACGCGACGCGACGCGATGCGACGCGATCCTAATCGAATCGATAATCAACGCGATTTGATACCCATAGTGAACGCGATTAGAAGCACTTTTCACGGAGGAAAATGAACCGAAAATGATCTCCATATCATTTCCATTCGCTTCGATATATCCATCTTCCGCAATAATGCACACGAATTTTGAAAATTTTGGACAATAAGTCGAAGCGGTTTGGTTTTGTAAAAAAAATCTAAAAAAGAAGAAGAAGATATATGATCGCGCGACACCGAGCGACAAACCAGTGCACGTCTTATTCGATCGCAGGAAATCGCTCATCACGTCGAGCCGCATCGCGTCCACTATGGTGTGTTAGCTATGTTTTCGCTTTGTTTAAATGTACGGAGGTAGGTCGCGCGACATCGCGCGATCTGTCAAACTTCGCATCGCGTAGCGATCGCTTCCACCCTGGGGGTGCCCTTAGCCATTCAAACATATTTGTCGAATTCACCAACTTCCTGTATGCCAAGGATGCCTAGATTCAGGCTATTCAGTAATTTTATATGCACACTAGCGCCACGAAGTGAGATAAATCTGAATGTTTAAGTCCATCATCCTATAGGCTTTGATCTGCTGAACAACTTTGCTGAAGAATGTAACTTTCTATATGCTTTGGATCACAAGATACTCTTTGATGAAATCAAAAAGGTCAAACCCCATAAATCATTCGAAACCCTCCGCAAGGGAATCCGCGTTAGTCGTGAGGTTGATTGTATTTTGTTGTTTTTTGACAGAATATGCTGCCTTTAAACGGTTATAACTTTTTCCAGTGAAGTCGGATTATAACAATTTTCTAGGCAAATTCTTGGCAAAGACTAAGAAATTACAAAAAAATGCGTCTGAAGCATAAGCATATACATATATATAAGTGGTTCTCAAAAAATATCAATATTCAAAATTTTGATGCCAATTTATGGAGTAAAATTGTCAGAATATGATTTTCGGTGGTTCGGTGGTCGATTAATGTTATGTTTGTTTAATATCTCTGCGTGCTCTAGGTGTTTGAGATCGTAGACATGTTCCGCATTCGTCGCGGTTCCGGCGAGTTTGAAGGGTTTTTCAACTTGGGTACGATTTGCACACTTTTGGCGGCATAAGGAGTATATCGAATATAAGCTATCCACATACATTTGCGTTGTACGCATGTATTGGTGATGGTTTTTTATGCTCTGAACACTGCATGCTGTGCGTTTGACTGTCAGCTTTCTTTTGTTTACTTGTTTGTGCGGTTCAAATTCTATGTTTTCAAAATGTCGCGTATTGAAAAGGAAGTGAAAATTAAGGTTCTGGACACATGGCTAAGTAAGAAGGGTATTACTATGCGAAAATTGGCGAAGCGGTTTGGAATTCATCATGCGAGTATTAAAACCATCATTAATAAGTTTGGGGAACACTATTCTTTGGATAAGCTACCAGGAAGAGGCAGAAAATCCGGTTCTTCCAACCCGAAACTGGAGCAGAAAGTGGTATCTCTAATCATGAAGAACAAATCAATGTCAATACGTGATTTGGCCAAAAAAGCAGGAACGAGTATCGGAATGATCCAGCGTATCAAGAGGCGAAACCACCTGAAGACCTACAAGAAGCAGAAAATCTCGAAACAAAGTGCAGAACAGAAGAAGCGAGCAGCAACAAGGGCCCGGAAATTGTATTCGCGTCTTTTGCAGCGTCCGGATGCATGCGTTTTGATGGACGATGAGACCTATGTAAAGGAGGACTCAAAAACCCTTCCAGGTCCACAATACATTACTGCCGTCGTTGGGGAGGATGTGAGCGATGCGGACAGGTCGATTCAAGTGGAGAAAATCGGTCGAAAGGTACTGGTATGGCAAGCAATATGTTCCTGTGGTTTGAAGTCAACCATTTTTTACACTACCGGAACTATAAATGCGGAAATCTATCGATCTGAGTGTCTCCAGAAGAGATTGTTGCCGTTATATAAGAAGCATAGTACACCTCCACTGTTTTGGCCGGATTTAGCGTCGGCTCACTATGCCAAAACCACTCTCAATTGGCTTGCGGAAAAGGGTATAGATTTCGTTGAGAAAAATATCAATCCACCAAATTGCCTTCAGCTTCGACCCATTGAACGTTACTGGGCAATCGTGAAGAGGGTCTTCGAGAAGACTGGTAAAGCAGCTGGGAACATGCAGGAGTTCAAAAAAATTTGGGCTCAAGCGTCCAAAAAATGCGATGCAACACTTGTCCGGAACTTGATGAAGAGCATTTGATCCAAAGTTCGAAAATTCGTGAAGGAATAACTTAAATTTCATCCGGTCTTCATTATGTTCAAGTTTAACCTCGTACAATAAAGGATCAATTTTTTGTTTGAATAAAATATCGGTTTTCAACATAATTTGAAAGAAAGTTTGAGGATAGCTTATTTTCGATACACTCCTTATTCTTGAGCCATTTGTCAGTAGTGGCAACTTGCCACTGGCAAGAAGCGAGGTATGGCTTAAACAGCACGAACAACTATGTTTCTTCAAGAAAGGCTATAAGCATTTCATTACATAAATATCTTGGTTGACAGTGCCAGTTGTCACGGAACGTTCGCTTTTAAGACCACAGATGCATATCACCTGCCAAACCAAGTATTTTTCGGGAACTTTGAATTTTTGTTTTCTACTTATACTGTTCAAGATCAGTTTCCTTTTCCTGTAGCCATATAAAACTCTTGACCTGGGAGCTGCTTGAAATCAGCCTTGACGTTTGTTTCACCGCCCATTACGACGCAATCTAACTTCAACAAACTCGTGTACAACTCACGCGCTCTTCCTTTAGCTGTTGTGTTTTGCTTATCATCTCGATTTGGTATCACAGTAACCTTATATGTTAATAGTCCGGCTCGTTTCTTTGCTTTTTGTACTGTTGTTTGCAAATTTGTTTCCGATATATCTGATGGAAAGGTTGGGAAAATACTGGCTACTCTTCTTCGGTCGCTGCGGCTTCTTGGTTTCAGGTTCTTCCTGATCCCGGCTTCCTGGCAATTATCAGATGTTCTCCGAACACTTTTATAACATCCGTCACGGTTGATTTGCCAATATCAAGTGATTTTGCGAAGTCGGCGTGGGAATAATTTGGATTTTGCTTATGCGCGTGCAAAATTTTGATACACTGCTCTTCTTGCTTTGACGCCATTTTGACAAATGAATAGAGAATGTCAAAAACAAAATAGAGTCAACATTTCGTACGCATACAGGTACAAAATGAGGGGTGTTCAAGTTTCCCAAATGCACGATTAAAAAAACTATGTCATTCTTGAGTCGACCAAGTTTTGACCGTTCCATCTTTTGCAATACAATTCTTTTTAATATGGTTAAGTAAAGAAATAGCCATGAGAAGTATATGTTGATAAACAAGGATTTCTTTTGAAGTATTTAGTGAACTGAAAGTAAGCTCAGTGGCTTTACAAAATATAAAATTATTTTGAATGCATCCTAAAACTTTGGAGCCATTCAAAGGCTTGCAAAGCATCTGCAATAAGGTAAAGAAACATCTAGATCTAGAGTTTTATTTAAACTGTCCAAGCAACCATATAATACCACCTGATGAACACTGACCAGGACTGGTGGATTTAAACTTTTAAACTGCGCGTATCTCACCTAATTGCATATCTCTCATCTAGTAATATAGATATATGAAATAAGGGAAATGTACCTTCGTTTTTAAATGTTATTAGATGAGCAATCCAAAAGATTGGACTCGGAAATAATGCGACACTTTGCTTTTGGTGTAATTAAAGTTAATCTTATATCTTATACCCAAAGTGAGATAAGGGGCTTCGCCCTAGAGAAAAAGTGTTGAATGATTGTATCAATACAAATTACATGAACAAGCATCTTTCCTTGATGGAAACCGTCAGATCGAGATCAGCGAGGGTCTTATTATCTTTCGACAGTCTAAAATGAGTTTGCTAATGCAATTTTTAACAAACCACCAGACGGAAATCCTAATGTGTATTGCTAATTGTTCATTTCCTGTAATAAGAGCGTTTCGTTGGAAGTAGACTCTCAATCCTTTACGTGGGTTTAGTGTAAGCGCTTCTGCTTACGAGTCCACTCATGGTGCTTTCTGGATATGTTCAAAAAAAAAAAAAAAAAACTGGCACACTTACCCCACTCACAAAATGGAACGATCTGCATAACTTAGTGAAATGTATTGATGGTGCGATAGATTGCAGGGATAATACTTAGTAGTCAAGTCTAATGCATTCCTTTGGATTTAAAAATGTCTATACTTTGACGTTTACGTTTCTTAGAAATTAACCGTTTGATGAATTCGAAGGCAATTCCGAAAGAATTGATTAACATTTAGAGGCTGCTCCTCGCTTCCAGTTGGATGAAGGTTTCATGATTGCTCCTCCATCCCTAGGTTGCTAATGGTCACCACCCATTTTGTGGTATTTTATTCACCCAAACATCATAACAGGGTGCACCCAAAAAAAAAAAAACTAATAAACATATCCAAAGCTGCAAATAAGTTTCAATGAGAAAAGCTCTTACGAAGTTTTTTCACCGATAGTGCAAGTGGCAGACATGATCATTTCACTAAACGCTTGCAGAAACAGCATAATCTTTTCTCTCTGTTCGAAGAAAATGCAGCTTTTGCCAAAGTGACACACGAACACAGCCACTTTTCAGCACTCTTTCAATGACACTCGTTTTTCTTTTACAGCTGCTCTTTTCTTCGCCGATCTGTAAACAGCAACGTTAATTGCGCCTATTCATTCAGAGTAGATTTTCTGAGAAAATTTGAAAGGATTTTTCGCTGTTCTTTCTCTGTTCTACCCTTTAGTAGGATGTCTAGAATTTATTTACAGGAATCCTTCCAATAGGACGGTCGGTGGAATAAAGCTCGCAATTCAATTGCACTAATTTACTCCATTTGATATACTTCTTGGTTCCTTGTTATCATATAGAGGCACCACGTACTGCGTTTTTCATGTATTTCCTTTACTTCAATCTAGTAGTGGTAAGAGCAAACCAATTATCGTAGTTTATACCATGTCACTTCGCTTTGAGGTTTTCTTTTAAAGGAAGGTGTGAACTGGGTTAAGATCCCACAGCTCAGAGTTGACTTTTAATTTTTGAACGGGATAAAGAGGTGATGATGATTTGCCATCACGCACGACTTCGACTCTGAAAGGATCTGTAAGTGCAAACAAAATAGATCTATCTGTCAAACGATAAGCTTTTTTTAGTGGAATTTGAAAGAATTGCACGCGTTATTAGTTATACGCTGGAAGGTTGTTTCGTTTTTTTATTTTCTTATTTTAAAAAGTTTACAAGCAAAGTTTTAGTCTAAATTTTGCTCAGTTTCCAAGTTACATTCGTTCTTTTTTAATACGCTCGTAAAATTGATTTTGTATAGGTATTTAATAAAATGGATATTGTTGAACGCTATGTGTAGTGAAAGTGTACCAAATGCCTTTGCCAGGTCTGCTCTGGCGCCTTTCGAAACGTTCTGTATTGTCTGGCCAGTTGAAAATGATTATTCTTACAGATTTACTATGGACTCAAGGTTAAAGTTATATTTTGTTAATATTGAGTCATTTTGATAACTTTTTAACAGCCTATTTTATTTCTAAATATTCCATTGATTTTTAAATAAGTGCAGCATTGCTGTGTCACGTAAAATTTTATCTTTTAGAAAAAAAATCATGTATTCATTAGAACTTTCATGGAATTTATGTTTTCTCTTTCTGGAAACCCGGATTTTGGGATTTTGCCCTGCAGATCTAGGACTTGTGTTTGGAATGTCCAATTCACGAATATTTTGGTGATTGTTGATTTTGGACAAGCGTGTGAAACTGTTAAGGGAATCCTCTCATTCTTAAGCTATTGTGGGATAACTATTCATAAAACTACGAATTTTCGTGAAAATTAGGCATTCCTGTTCTGAAAAAAATAATGGCTTTGCCGAACAAAAATCAAGGTTGAAGCTTTAAGAATTAACAACTACACCGATTTCTGGTCATAGATTTCAGCGTTTCAGAATTTCAGCGCACACCAGCTGATTAATGCCAACGGTCTTCGACTTATCGTCCTCGGCACCTTCGAAAACATGGCCTTCATACGGAAAAGCCTCTCATACCGATACACTTGGAGGTTATCAAACCAAACGAAGTCACAAATCTACCACGTTTTGATAGATAATCATCACTCTTCAGACATCATCGACGTCAGAACCTATCGAGGTTCCAACACCGATTCGGACCACTACCTAGTGATGGTTAGTTGGCGCCCAATACTCTCAGTAGTGAACATTTTTTCGGTACCGACGTCCGCCACGGTACATGATCACGCAACTGAAGCTATCTGACGTCTCCGCAGACTACTGTTGCAACACCGTGCAAACAGCTATCAGCGCAGCGGAGATTGTCTTAGATTACGTGGACAGATGCCCACAGTGGTTTGACGAGGAACGTCAGCAGGTGTTGGAAGAGAAGAGCGCAGCGTGGGCGCTTATGCTGCTTCATAGTGCTTCCAACTCTTCCAGGAGAAAAAGCACCACCAGGAGGAGGCGCTGTGTGAGGAGCTAGAACAGCACATGAAACGCGAAAGTTTTAAAAGAATCTCAACACATCCAGCATACTTGCAGACAGCTGATATGTGTCGGAATAAGGATGGAAGTATTCTGACAAACGATTGCGAGGTGATCGAAAAGTGGAAGCAGCACTTCGATGAGCATCTGAATGGAGCGCAGAAATAGGGCCAAGACAGAAAAGGAAGTGCCGTCGGCGATGCAGCAAGTGACGGAACTGTGCCACCCATGATGATAGGTGAAGTTAGGGATACCATGAAGCAGCTGAAGAATAACAAATCGGTTGGAAGGGATAGTATCGGAGCAGAACTTATCAAGATGGGCCCGGACAAGTTGGCCAGTTGTCTGTATCGACCGAACAGCTGCCGGAGTTGTGGAATTATCTGACTTATCTAAACGAAGGGCGACAAAATGGACTGTGAACATTATCTCAAATGATCTTTCAGCGACTGTGGCCACTAGTTGATAGATTCTTGGGAAGTTATCAGCCAGCTTCATAGAAGGCCGGTTTTCAATGGCAGAAGTACCAGAAGTACCGCGAATATAGAGTCTCAACGCATCATTTATTCATCGACTTTAAAGTATCATGTGATACAGTTAACCGAAACGAGCTTTTTTTGTTTTGTTTTGATTAATTAATCTGGCCCTAGTCTACATGAGTGTATATTATAACTATTGTAGCCTAGATTGAAGCAACCTTGACTCAGTAAATCTATTAAAAGACCTTGAAGATTTTTCAAAGTTGAAGAGGTCTGCAACCAACGAAAAGGTAAATTCGAACACATGGCTCATTGAAACAAGAAGTCCGATGGAATATGGTCAGCAGTGGGAATGTACGCCTGAATTATTATCGAACTAGAAACAGCTGAACCGCTCAGACCATGTTCCGTTAAAGAGCTTTCCAGCCATAGCACAATTCGCTTTGATGCATCTTGACGGCATCGTTTGCACTGAAGTATTCGGTGATCAATAACGTCAAAATCGGTCTTCAAGTTCGTATATGCGGCATCCACTTGATTTTGAGCTTCAATCTTCGTAATACAGGTACAAGTGAAGTCTTGTACGTTTGGTGTGACAGAGCGGCCTGGCATAGATCCATGTTATTTATCTGAAATGTAATGTTTGGTACAGCCAAACATTTCCCTAATCTCCCTCGTATTCTAGGAACATAAAACATGGTTTCAACACACCGGGTACGTCTGCTGCTAACAGCCGGCATATCATCAGGCCCGGGTGAATACCAACTTTTCAGTATCCTAGAACAGCACTGATTATGTCCGAAGTGATGGTAGTTGTACAGGTCAATTACATCAACAGCCACTTAAGCTTGAAACGTGAGGCCAGCGGAGATCGCAGGCGCGAAATGTTTAGAAAACATCTCGCATGATTCTTCAGCGGAAGATGATCCTGATTCGTCTAGAAATACATTTTACGGCATAGAAGAACATTTCCTCTTATAACTCACAAAACTCCAGAAACTTTTTGGATCTCTACGCAAGCCAAATTGTACACGTTTCACATGTGATTTTTATAGACTAGTATGCACCTGGCAGTATTCGTCATTTGCACGTTTGAAAGCCTGTTGATTAGTGAAGAAACGTCGCTTTCGATGTAAACTCTGTTTAGCATTTCGCTCACGTTTCAACTTACGCAGTTCTGGGTTGCTCCATGGTGGCAAAACAGGTGACCGAATCCTAAGGATGGTTTCATTGAACCATTTGCACAAGATGTCACAGATGGCGCTCGGTCATATCATCAACATCCTGTATATTGAGCAGTTCTGTCCAGTCCATATTAGACAGGTATTCTGTTAGTGAATCAAAATCAAGTCGGCGGTAGTTCAAAGATCTTGCTTCACCTCGTGTATGAAATGGATTCTTCGTGCGAGGAATGGGCATGAAAATATCCAATGAAGGATGGTTAGGATCCACGGTCAGCAAAGGAACAACAGCTGTTGATACGTAGATAACATTCTCAGAAGGAAAGTACACCAGTACTCTATCAAGATAGTTACGATTTTGATTGGCCTGAGACATGTTCAATAAGTCGAAACCATCAACCAAACTGTGGCAGGCAGTGGAAAAGAGTTTTCATAGCGAAACCCATGATCTCCTCTCGCCCAAGATAGGCGTAGTTGGTTGTAATCACCACAACCAAATCATTAGCGGATCCATAGATGGAGGATCATGGGCGAGAACGGCTTTTCGGAAATTCGACTAATCAAGACTACGATGGATGGACCCCAATGCATATAAATTCGGCAAGGGGCATGCGTCAAGGTGATAGAGTCTCATGCCTACTGTTCAACATTACTCATGAAAATGTTATGAGACGAGTGGCATTCAACATGCGGCGCACGATCCTAAATAGGTTCAGCTTTGCAGATGACATGGGCATTGTCGGCAGAACATTTGAGGCAGTGGCAGATTGGCACGACAGGGCCCGACTAGACAGCAGTGTAGTCGATGAATTTATCTTTCTTGTCCATCCGTGGAAGTCTTTCCTATTACGGGCTCCACAAGCAACTGCGTTCAAACATTCTTAGCTCCCGTACGAAGTGTATTCTGTACAAAACTCTAATAAGACCGGTTGTTCGCTACGGGCATAAAACGTGGACCAAGCTTTTGAGTTTTTGAGCAAAAGGTGTTAAGAACCATTTTTGGTGGAGTGAAGAACGAAATTTGGAGGTGGAGGATGAACCATGAGCTCAAATGTGGTCAAATCTGGATGAATACGATAGGTTGCGCTAAACATGTTACGAGGGTATCAGGTGCTTCTGGAGGCATTCAGCGTTCTATATTGGACCGTTGATGGTGCCAGTCGTTTAGTACGGCTTGCTGAATTTGCTGCATACACAGATTGCCTGCCACACCATGTACTTCTTGGCAAGTTTATCGACATTCTTTTTCCCGCAACTTCTACGGAACATCCAGACGGGACTTGCCGACGAAACACTCCAGGCTGAGGATCTACTTGGCGCCCGCTTGAATGTACGCCTGGTCGTCCGTTACGATATATTTCGGCTGCACCAACCACTCGTGGTACAACTTCCTGGCGCGTGATTTGGTCACCGTATTCAGATTATCAGTTCGGTTAGCAAGCATTCTCGCCATGAAGACTTGAAGTTCGGCACTTCATTGTCTGCTGGACGAATAAGAACACATAAGAATTGATCTACTTGGCCATGTCCCGAATCGAATGGTATGGATTGCGCTTGAAGTAAAGGCTGACTAAAACTAAATTTAACAAGCATAAAAAGACCTGTAATTCGTGATTCAATAAGTTTAAATAGTCCATAAACCGTTGCTTCACAGTACTTTTATTAAAACTCCAAAGCTACAGCATTAGATGGTTACATTTCTCCAGTTCAAACGATATCTCGAATCTTCCTCTTGATGGAGCCCATCAGCGCCCGCACTGTGGAAACGGAAACGGAATCAGCGCGTTTCTTCCATTTTGCCCGCATTTGCTGGATGTTCTCGACTGCCCCGCCACTTCGTCGAAGTGGATGCTTTGAAATTGCCCTGCATTTTTCGATTGGTCGAAATTACTGGCAGTTGGGAGTATTCATTAGCTTGAGGACAATCGATCTTGTTGGCAGCATACCACTCCAGAACTACCTTGGAGTAGTTGCAGCTCAAATTGGTCCAAAAGATGACTTTACCCCTATGCTTGCGGATGAACGGAAATACACACTCTTAAGACATTCTTCGATGTAAACTTTGGATGTCATCGTCGAGGACGTGACGAATGGTCCTGTTTTTAGCTCTTAACAACCAATGGCTTGCCAAACCATGCTCTTCTTCGTGAACTTGTCGGCAAACACAAACTTGAATCTTCTCGGCATATCCCAACGTCCAGCCACGATGTACAATGTCCGGGAAGCTGCTCAAAATCGAGTCTGACATATGTTTCGTCATCGATCAAAGTGCAGTTCTTGTGTTTCGTAAAAACACGGTTGTAGTAGAGCCTGGCACAGTTTGCGGCCATGGAATACTACTTCATGAGCCGGTTTGGATGTTTACTGGCTTTGTACGACTTGTATCCTTTCCTGGCCAGGATGTTCCGCACCGTTTGAAAGTTGGAGTTTTAATTTTTGTCCACATCTTGAATCGAAAGACCACGGTTGGATTTAACGCATCTCCACACGTTGCTGCGCAGCAGAAAATCCCTGGTTCCAGTTTTTTTTGTAGGTCCGCTGGTTCCTTTCCACTTTCAGGATTTCCTCGAAGGTTTTGAATACTCGACAAACTGTTGTATTCGGTATCCTCAGCACTTAAGCCATCTTGGAACCGGAATCCGGATTTGCCAGGTGATTGTGGACAATATTGTTTCTTCTTTCTTGCGTGACATAATTAATGGACCTTCCCTTACGAGTTCCATTTGACGTTATCTCTGAACGCGATCGGCTGCTTTAAAATTTGCACCAGTTGTTCTCTATAGAAGTGAAACAAACTACTGTCAAAGACTTTCGATTCCCAACACTAGAAAAGCGCGAATGGCGTACCAATTTACTTTTAAAGGACGGTTTCGATCAAAATTTGGTCGACTTAAACTCGACGCATTTCTTTCATCGTGCATTAAAAATTTTGCACACCCCTTATTTTAAAAATGTGTGCGTGTAGCATCGTGCCTCTAATTTGGTTCAGTTATCAAAATGTCGTAGAAGGAAGAGAAGCAACGCATCCAAATTTTGCACGTGCATGGCGAAAATCCAAACTAATCTCACGCCAAGTTTGCGAAATCGTTGAATGAGGCTAAATCAACTGTAACCAACGTATTTAAAGTGTTTGGTGAACGTTTGTTGACAGTCAGGAAAGCTGGATTGGGGGGAAATCGAAAGCCGGAGGCCACAGCGACGACAAAAAGAGTTGCCCGCTGTTTCGAGCGGAACCCCAACCTCTCCGTCCGAGATGTCGCAAAGAAGCTGGGAGTGGTGCCTTCAATCGTGGATAGAGCTTAAAACCGAGCTGGACTGTTGACTTACAAGAAAGTGGTGACTCCAAATCGCGACGATAAACAAAACACGTCGATCAAAGCACGATCGCGAAAGTTGTACACGACGATGCTGACGAAGTTTGATTGCGTGGTACAGGACGATCACACTTACGTCAAGGCAGACTTTAAACAGCTTCCTGGACCGGAATTTCTTACGGCAACCGGATGGGGAAAGTGGCAGATATTTTCTAGCACATTCAATTGTCAAAGTTCGCGAAGAAATATCTGGTGTGGCATCCCATCTGTACCAGTGGCTTGAAAAGCAACGTTTACGTTGCGACCGGAACCGTCGACCAGGAAATTTATCTGAGCGAGTGCCTACAAAAACGTCTACTGCCTTTCCTGAAGCGACACCATTGTTCCGTTTTATTTTGACCGGATTTGGCAGATTGCCATTCCGGAAAAAGGCACTCGCTGCTAACAACGTTCAAGTGGTACCCAAGGACAAGAACCCTTTCAACATGCCACAGCTCCGCCCAATCGAACAATATTGGGCCATCGTCAAGCGGAACTTTAAGAAGAATCAAAACGCTGTTGTGAACGAGAAACAGTTTAAGGCAATTGGTCACCTTGCACGATTCTACCACACGGTACACCGCCGAATTGTCGATTCTCAACTGTTTGCTGTTGCTTGGTAGCCGTCACGATAACCACTAGACAGATTGTGACTACATATCAAAACCAGTTTTACCCAAAATTTCGTCAATTTTTACCCATGCGATAAATTTATATATTATTATTATAAATTATTTATTTGTGATTTCTAAACATAAAGCAATCTGGTTGAAAACTTTTGAAACAAAATCTCTTGAAAAAGGGGTTGCATTTCTCGAGGCTGTCCAATAACTTTCAATGACATTCGTGTGCCGCCAACTGGGTATTACAATAATTTCGATTGGCCAAATATAACCGATCATAGATGGATTTATTCTCTTTTTTAAGGCTCCAACCGTGACTCAAAATCATATCCGTATTTTTTGCTCGGTACTTGGCATTTGAGAGCTCTTTCGCTGTTGAAGGATGCTCACGCCAATTGTCGAGTGGATTTGCTATTCCTCTAGCTGTCGGTCAACTGTCGCTGTGCCGTTGGTTAAAAACCCAGGATCTGAAAAAAACACCCTCGAGTTAACACAGTTGGTTCGAGTAGTTCTTTATAGGGTGATGCACTATTTCGGAAGTGGAGGCTGTATTCAAACCAATTTTTGTCATGATTAGTATTTGTTGTGTACCTGCTGTAAAAATTAAGTCTGTAAACGGGTAAGTAATACCGGTAGGAGACGCGAATTGTTTCGCTGTCGAAGTCGTGCGCTACCCTATGTGTTAAAACAACGCTTGACATGGAGAATTCTACTGAAATTTATATTTTATTGTCTAAAAAGCAATATTGTCCCAGCATTATTTAAACTTTCGTATCCTTTACCGTGTGTCCTTGTGAATACATATGCAATATGCACGTTTGATAGAGACGTTTTGCTTCAAGGAAAATGTAAACATTTATTCAAAACAACACAAAACAAACAACATTACCTGAAACAGGAAGACTTGTTGTCGTTGTGCGGACACGCACAACTCTGCTGCTCCTGATATTCCAATGTGATGCTGTTATGAGTTCCCTATCGAGGTGTGACAGATACCACGTCCGGGTTTGGAGCAACGTTTTGTGATGCCGATTCAACGTGGATCAACTTTCACTGGGCTGCACTGGTGAGCGATGGTTGTTTCACTGAGGCTGTAAATTTGCACCATTCGGGAAAACTTGCCTCTTCTGCACTTGAAATAGCACACTTTTCATCGGTGTTAAAGCTGGAAAATTTTGACGATCAACTCTAGCTTCCTAGGAAACTCTCTGTCGGCGTCAATGGCGTTGTAGTAGGGGCCCTCCGGCAGTTACTTAACTAAACTTTTCAACTTCATTCACCACTTCATTCCGTTGCTCCATTTTACTTCTGGTTCACAAAGGAAGGCCAAGCTAAACGAAACTGCAAACTGGGATGGTGTATACTGAGTATGTTTAATGAATTTTATGAGCACGAAAGTAAATTAAACTTTGCCCAACGTAGGACTGCTTGCTTACAATTTCCAAATAATACGAAGGCAACAAAAGCTTTCAGAAATAATGTTCAAAATAAAAAATAAATGGAGGGCAATTAAGAGGACTACTTGATTATACTGCTTACACTAAGAGCACAGTCAGCTGAGCTTATAATCAGTCGAACGCTCGGCCAAACATGCTCGATGATTAAAGTTCACTTTGAAATTGTTTTGCTGAAACAATGTGTGTGGATAAATATTTCTACATCAATTTGGCCGTTATTTTCTTGCTGTTGATTTTATTTGATTTAAACTCCGTTAACATTACAACCTTTATTACGTGATATAGAGTATCTTTATTTCAAATGTCATGCACATTATTTCCAATGGAAATTAGATGTATAGATGAAAATATCAAGATAGTCTATATCTCGTAATATAAGTTGTAGTGTGAATGGGATGAGACAGTTGGAGCTTACTTTGTAGCATTGTGGAAAGAGCCAAATTTTAAAGTCTTTGCATTAAAAATGCTTGTTGGAGTCCCAATTTTTAGCTTCTAGTGTTTACTGCTCTTTTTACCCTTCTTACATCAATAGAAGGGTATTAAGATCGCTTGAAAACTCGACTTTTTATCCGAGGCCCACAGGGCCGAGTGTCATATACCATTCGACTCAGCTCGACGAACTGAGCACATGTCTGTGCGTATGTATGTGTGTGTGTGTGTGCCTTACAAATAATGTCACATTGGTTTCTCAGCCATCTGTGAACCGATTTCAGTTCTCTTGACGGCAAATGGAAGCTACAACATTCTCCTAGAACGCTATTGATTTTTTTTTTATTCGAACATTTCGTTACGAAGATATGAACGAAACAGTACTTGAAGGCCTATTATAATAATAATCAAACAGTTTAGTCTCCGATTACATACTGAGCTATTTGTGTACCGATTTTAGTTTTGTTGGTGCCAAATCAAAGTTATGATATCTCCAAATAACTGGTCAAAATTTCATTATGATTGGATAATCTTTCATGGAGATATGACCAAAACAATACCTGAGAGCACATAATTGTGAGATGAAAATATACTCGACTATATTTCGACGGCTCAAACATCATGATTTTTCAAGAGAAGTGTAATTCTAGCCTTGAAATGGACCAATAACCATATTGACAATTCCGGGACAATCCGAATACCTGGGGGGAACAGTTTAGGAGGGGATAACAATCGATTTTTGCCAAAATATGCCTTTTGACGGTTCAAACTTCATGATTTTTCATGAAATGTCTATATTGGCCGTTCCGGGACAATCCGGATACCCCGAGAGAACCGTTTAAGGGAAGACAAATGCAGATTTTCGTGGACACATGCCTATTGACGGCTCAAACTCCATGGTTTTTCATAAGTTATCTACTTCTAGCCTTTTAGAGGTCGCGCTCCGGGACTGACGTGTTTGTGCTTCGCTGCTTGTTTTATCTGCAAATTTTCGAGAGGATTAGATAGTGGAAGTTGTTGTGTAGTGTTGAGCTTTTCATCTTGATAGTGATTCGGTCGCTGAAGAGTTGATTGCGGTCCAACACGAGGCTTTCGACTGGTGTAAAAACAAAGCGTCCTCGGTGCAGACGGAGCCCCGAACGTGCAGCCTTGCGGCGACAGGAGGAGCTCGAGTTCACCCGCGTCACTCGGAGATGTTTGGTTGATGGTCGTGGAGCGTTCATGGTCGGCCATCTCCTTAGGAACGGAGTGTTGTCTGGAGGGTGCGCGGACCTGCTCTGGTTGCTCGATGTTGCAGCCACAGCAGTGGAATGTTCTGGAAACCCGGGTGAGCTCTTTCCATTTTCTCCTTTTGTGTCCCATTCCAGTTTTTTTTTTTGGAATATTTTTTGTGTATGAGAATTGTATGTTTGGTAGGCTTTGAGTGATGTGTTGACATCCTGGAAGTAAGGAGCGACTTGTGGCCCTCGCATGTTCCTTTCTCACGCGTCTGGAGGTCGTGTGATCCCAGAGGATTGCCGGCTGAAGCGTGGAGACGCTTGTTGTCAATTTGACAATATTGGTGTGACGGGGTGCGAATGAAGATCGTGTACTTTTGAATCATATTGTATGTTTTCAATTCTCATTTGATGAATGGTTTCGGCACGCTTTGGATTTGTCTTTGCAGTCCAAGATCACATCACTTATCAAGGTGAATCCTGATCCATCGAGCCCTACCCTACTAACATAGAAAAACCTCCTTCCTGTGACCTTTGTGGGGATGCAGAGGTAAACACGGTCCCTAACCAGCAAAGGTCACACTAACTTTCCTTCACTATTCCCAACTAATTGCAAGGACGTGGCCGGCGCCGTTATTGATTATTAAAGAAATTGAGTCACTGAAACGTGTACAGTGAGAATGGTCGGTTACTCCCAGCCCCATTCAGTTGATTTATTGTGCAATTTCACTGATTTTGATCAATCACGGAGTAGCAACCATTGATACGTGCAGTCAGTCAAGCTAAAAGCTAAGCTAAAGCTAAGCTAAGTAGTCTACTTCTAGCCTTTTAATGAACCAATCGCCATATTGGCAGTTCCAGGATGCTCCAATCTAGATGTCCTGAAAGAACCCTTTAGGCTGGGACAAATACAATTTTTGCCGAAATATGCCTTTCGAAGGCTCAAACTTTATGATTTTTCCATAGCAATCAATTTATAGTCATTAAATGGACAAATGTCCAGGCCAACTTGACAGTGGACCGATTCCCGTCGCCAATCGCTATTGCTAAGCCGTATTCGAACCAACAGACTTGATTTATTGTTCATGACTAGTGTCTATGTGAAACTATTCATGAACAGAATTTGAAGTAATAGTGATTGCTGACGGAAATTTGACCCCCACCCTATATGGGTACATTCGGATGATTACAAATAGTGATAAATAAAGCTGCAAGCCGTGGCACAGATTCTGACACCTAAAGCACTTTAATTGTATTTGTATTTCCGTGTGTGAGTAACGATGATGTGAAGGAGATGTTCGCTCTGGTGATGAGCGAACATCTTTCACATCGCCTAAGCAGGTTAATTTCCATATCTCCATATTCTATATCTGGTAACGCCAATTTTAATATTTTAGGAAATCTATAATTAAATACAATATTTCGTCGCTAAGCGTGGATTTGCGTGATTAGACCGATTATCCGGCTGTCAGATTAGTATAACCAACCAACCAAAGTTCCTCAAATTCCAATAGAAGTTCTATAAGAGGCCGTGGTGTCGGATTATCGAATATTCGCTCTTCGCATTAACTGGGTCCTAACAAGCAGAGAATTAGTATTCATTTGCACGAATTAAAAACATTTTGGTGCATTCATGCCACATTGGGGCGATATTATAATAGGGTCTTTCGCGAATCTTAAAACTACAAAATCGATTTTCGAATCGAATTATTCATTTATCGAATCTGCCAAATTCGGAAGCCGTCTGCATTGACTTATCACAGATTATAATATTCCGACAACTATAGCACAAAACATTGCGATTAGTTGAGTGGAATGGAGATAATGAAATCATTGGGTATAGAACTAACGCTCGTCCAAGCAACACAAAGCTGTCACAATTAGTTGTGGCAACTTGCTTGTGACATAATTAAGTCACAATGAAGTTATTAAAACTGATTTGGAACAAGTGTGTTGCAAGGGATAGGTTGGTACAAAATATATATGCTTGGAACAAAATAGAAGCACAAAGTTGAAAGTAGACACGAGCTGCTTCAAGGGACTCTTATTTCACCAAATCCTTCAATCCTCATTTTAGGTATACTAGAATAGACTACTCTTATTATAAGTGTTTAAAGGCGCCATACCAATGAAAAGTCTCGATATCATTTTGTTAGTTGCATCAACATCATATCGTCTCCAAAACATCAAAAATTATTTTGTGTTTCTAACAAAAAATGGCATCATCAAACTTTGTGAGTGGCCTCAACAGATTTTGTCTGCTTTAAATCGGTCCAAATCGAACCTTGAACCTTTTTCAATAACCTTGCCAATAAACATCCTATATCACATTTTGTCAAAGGCACCAGCAACACCCTTACTGTTGACGTAAATCGGTTCAAATCGAATCTCAACTGTCATTAAAAAATACGTTAACTGTCATTTAAAAAACAAACAACCAACACACTTTTTGAGTAGCTTCAATTACCTTACCGTAGCACAAATCGGCCTTCAATAACTTAGTATTCAAGTGATTCAAAATGATTAATTTTGAATTCAAAATTGATTGACAATTGGATGATTTTCAATTGGAATAATTTTTAACTTCTCAAGTTTGACTTACTTCATATTCAAGTGTCTGATTCCAGATTCATAAGGACTTAATTACTTGAATATAAAATATGTTTTACCGTATATTCAAGTGGTTGCAATCTTTTCAGGACTAATTTACAAACATGTTCAAGTAATTTTAAGCATTTCGGGCTGATTTAAAATGACTGTGTACTAAATAGCTAATAAGTGATTTAAGGTTGACTAACTTCATATTTACTGTGACTCCAAACTCTAAGAACTTTTGGGCTGATTACCAATGACCAATTCAGGTCTAACTCACTTTGTTTTCAAGTGATTGAGGACTAATTCAGTTTAAGTGATTTTAAGAGATTTTAAATTGTAAATGTTCGACTTGCTTCGTTTTCAAGTCATTTCACAATTTTCAGGACTGACTTACGTTATATACGAGTGATTTTTTACTTTGAAGAGTCCATTTCCAAAATTTCAGAATTCATTAAATTTATATACTCACATAAATTTCTAATAATTTCATGCATTGCAGGTATGGTATACTTTGTATTAAAATGTATCCAAAATTTTCAGGAATGATTCACTTCATTTTGGTGATTCCAATGTTTTCAGAACTAACGCACCGCATATTGAAGTGATTCAATGGTCATTCAGTTTATATCCAAGTTGTTCCGGCAACACTGGTCCAACAAGAGCTAATGAACGCACCATTGCTGATCGTCTATCAATGTTAGGGAAACAGATTGTAAGTGCAAGTGGCTTGCCAACCCAAATCTAACGAGAGTTGCGTAGGACCATGGACATAAACATTTGTTCTTCAAAAAGTGCTTTTATTTTCAGCCAACTGATGAATATTCTTTTGTACTCTGATAGTTCATCATCGTTTCTAAAAATCCCGGATTCAAAGTAATTGTGCAATATAAACACAAAAGACAATAAAACTTTCTAGGTTATCAGTATAACTGTATGAACACACTCAATTTTTTTCTCTTTTCCAAAACTAAGTAGTGACCAAATTCTGAACCATACTTTTCTTCTCCCCAAAGTCTTTGACCGTCTGAAATACTTCGTCAAAGGTACGAACTTTATAAGTCGGGATCAACACTTTTCGAAGGTTCTAGACCTTACGAACAACTTACGATCTTCTAAGTAGTCGGGATCACGATTTAAAGTAATTGAAAATACTCGTTTTTTCATGTGCACTAGCGTCACGTTGTGACCGAACTCCAACCACACTCTCCACCTTCCTACAAGTCCTACAAGTCATTGACCTTCTGGAAAACTTTGCTAAGGTTTCGAACTTTCTAGGTGGTCTGGATCACCATATAAACTCGTTTAAAAATTAAATCTTATCCACTAGCGCCATGGAGTGACCGAATTCCAAAACATTTTCTCTGCTTTCCGAAAGTCCTAGACCTTATCAACAACTTTCCTGGAGGTTGAAACTTTCCAGTTGGTCGGGATCACGATATAAACTCGTTGAAAAATTAGAAATTAGAAGAAAAATTAGTATCTTCCATTTAATTCCAACTACCTTTGCTTATCTTCGACAGATACGCGTATTTCGTCTACAATGTGCAGACTTCTTCAGTGTCTCGTACTAATAACTCGACTTCTATAGTCGAAAGTCGAGTTATTAGTACGAGACACTGAAGAAGTCTGCACATTGTAGATGAAATACGCGTATCTGTCGAAGATAAGCAAAGGTAGTTGGAATTAAATGGAAGATACTGATTTTTCTTCTAATTTCTAGTTACAGGTATTCCACTAAACAGCTCAAACCCTCTAGGAGTCATCGTTGAAAAATTTTTTCTTTTCATGACACCAACGCCAATCCATACCCATTCTAGGGGCACAAAGTGTGATGATTGTTTAATTCATTTGGAAAACACGATTTTTTAAGTACTCTTAATAACCGCATTGAACTGATTTAATCTAACCAACGGTAAGGATGCCATTGGGGTGACAAGGTTTCAATAAAAATTGTAGCTAAAACTGTTGGAGCTACTCAAAAAGTGTGATGGTTGTTTTTCATTGGAAAGACAACGTATTTTTTTTAATGATAGATCAGATTAAATTCAGACCGATTTACGCCAACAGTAACGATGCCGTTGGTTCGTCGGACAAAATGTGATATATCCTGTATTCAATAAGTTCAATAAGTTCGAATACAAATTTTTATCGTTGTATAAGTGCGTGCATGTGCATTATGTGTATTGGTATTGGTGTCAGCTTTAGTCTCATTTATAGGCTAACCGACGCACACGGTTTCGACTTGCTGCCATTTGTTGTTTATTTACCGCGCACGATGAAGGAATACCGCAACGTCGTAGTAAAGTTGTTAGCGAGAAGTGAGCGACCCGGTGACATATTTCGGCGGTCCCAGGAAGTGAAGCGGAATTTCATCTATTCCACCATCCTTCGGTACCGGGAGACGGGCTCGGCCAAGAACAGTGCTAGATCCGTAGTAAGGGTTCATCGAAAAATGAACCGCTCGATCCGGAAGATCGCTGCTGATCTGGATGTGTCGATCGAGACTGCCCACACCACCTCAGATACAAGCCGTACAAGAAACGCAAGGTTCACGGGGTAACGAAGGATACAACGAAGAAGAGGTTGGGCAGAGCCAAACTGATACTTTCGTGGAACTCAGGTCAGGAGTTCATGTTTTCTGATAAGATACTTTTTATCTTGCAACAGCCGCACAATGTCCAAATTTATCGGCTGTGGGCGCCAACAATGGCCAGCATCCTCCCGTCCCACATAAACATCCCGTGGTTCCAGAACACCGCGTCATCAATGGTTTGGGTGGCCGTATTCATGCGTGGGAAGCTCCCACTGGTGTTTATCGAGAAGAACGTGAAAATTCACGCTGCGTACTATAAGACCGAGGTTATGGAGAAGGTTGTGGCCTTGGCACTTCGGGGCCTCTGTAGAAAACATCATTATGTCTTTCAACAGGACGGTGCACCGGTCCACATCGCAAATATCGTGTAAGCGTGGTGTTGGGAACATTTGACTGATTTTCTCGAAAAGAATTTGGGGCTTCCCAGTTCCCCGGACTTTAATCCCCTGGATTTTAAGTATGATCGTACATGCTGGTCATTTGTATTCATATTATTAACTCATTTTGAAAGCGTATCCGAACTTATTGTACACCTTCTACATAACCATGCTGAAGACGTGTTAGAAAACTTCTCGACTCCCCATCGATATCTCAATCAAAACACAAAAAAATCGACACGTTGTTTCCACGTAAAAAAAACAGTAAAAACGCGTGGAATTCACGTAACAGCTACGTGATCTAGTGACAGAAAATCGAATCATACTCTCTATCTTTCGGAAGCCCTTGAAAATCTTGTTGACAACTTTTCTGTACACTTTTTGATTGTTATTTTTGTATTCTCCCCAGCGCGGAAGTAACGATCTTTGATGAAGTTTTTCAGAAGCAGATAATTTCTCATCTCCATGCGAAGCGCTAGGAGCGGACAGTAATTTTATTGCTAGAACAATTAGGCATGAAGAGAAAGTGTATTGGTAGATCCGTAAGGGAACGGCAGGCTTTGAAATTGAAAAGATGTAAGTTTGAAAACGAGCGGAGGGCATTTGAACGATAGTATACGATCATGCACATAACCTTTTGTCATACTACCCCATGCAGGATAGGCAAGGGGGGAAATCCTCTTGACTGAACTTTTCTGTAGGTTGGAATTTTTTTGGGAGGTCGAGATAAAGATATACATACATATGTTCCGTAATGCTCTATTTTTGAAGCCTACTAGCGCCACGTAAAGAGAGATTTCGAACTTTTTGAAAATCTTTGACTTTCTGAACCATTTTTCTGAAGGTTCGAACTTTTCAGTTGGTCTGGATCACTTTATAAAATCGTTGAAAAATGCTCTCCTTTAGCGCCACGTAGTGACAGAGTTTCGAACGATACTCTCAAGTTTCTGAAAGTTCTTGAATATCTGAACAATTTTGCTGAAGAATCCACCTCTCCAGGTGGTTGGAATTATGGTATAAAATTGTTGAAAAATGCCCTCTTTTACATGTCCACTAGCGCTGCATACTGATCAAATTCCGAACTTCTGAATGAAATTCTGCACAGCTTTGCTAAAGGTTCGAACTAGGTGGCTTAGATCGCGCTATAAATTCAGTAAAATGCACTTTTTTATACATACTGATGCCGAATTCCGAATTATACTCATCACCATCTAGACAAAGAAATCGACATTCTGACATCACTTTGCAGAAGATAGATATATCTTGTTGGTCGGAATCACGATAAATTCATTAAAAAATGTTCTTGTTTACCGAATTTTAAACCATACTCTCGACCTTCCGGGAGCTCTGGGCCTTCCAAACAACTTTGCGCAAGTGAACATTTTTGCAGGTAATCAAAATTTCAATATATAAAGCCCGACTCAAAGTAAATTTGGAAGCATTCAAGTGATCATAACTCAAGAACTAGACAACATACACGACTTATCGAAACGCCAAACAAAAGGGGTATTTATTTGGCTTTCAAACGGTTTGTAACAAGTTTTTATATTTCACCGTTTCGAACGAACTGTCCTCTTTACTTGTGAGCGATGCCATCATGATCTGCACAGTCGCTGGTGACACTGTACCGGCGAACTTTTTCCACTTTAAACGCATTTCCGTTTGACAATTGCCCGATATTTTTCGTCTGAACTTAGGGCAATTCGGAGGACTAATCTCTTTGGCGACGAAATTAACATTGTTTGAAGCATACCATGCTAGTACCTGCTTAGAGTAGTGGCAGCTAGCTAGATCCGGCCAAAACATAACGTTGGTCTTGTGTGACTGAATGAAGGGTAAAATTCGCTTTTTCAGACACTGTTACCTTCGGCGTCATTGTGTGAGGTGTGATGTGAACCTTGGTTTTCAGGCCACATTTGCATGTTCCTTGCCAAATCATTAGTTTCCTTATACCTGGAAGGGACGTCCCTACGAACAGTTGCTAGGTAAAATTTTCGTCCGGGGATTTATTTATAATCCATTTTGACATATGTTTCACTATCCATTAATATACAGCCATCAAATTTCGTCAAAACTCGTTCGTATAGTAATCGTGCTTGCTTTTTGGCCTCTAAAATTTGTTTCAGGAAGCGACTCGGATGCTTAATGGCACAAAACGACTTATATCCTTCTCTTGAAAGGTTGTTACGCACGGTGGAACAGTTTGAATCGTATTTTTTTTTTGCCAAATCACGTTTGGAGACACCTGGTTTGCCTTTCACGTACTTCAACACCTTTCTCCTCAGCTCTTTGTCTCTGGTGCCATTTTTATGATAGATGCGCTGTGCTCTATCCACACTCAGAGTATTCTTGTCACGTTTGATTACAAGACACACCGTTGACTTTGGGAATTTCAGCGCTTTTGCTATTTTTGAGGTAGACCACGAAGAATTCTTTAGATGTTGGTGCACAATTTATTTCCTTTTTTCAAGTTCCATGATCCGTAATTTCGAGAAGCGTCGATCAATCGAGAAAAACTCTTCTCCAACTTCTTTGTCAATGAAACTATCAACAAATGCCTGTCAAAATATTTTTGTTCCAACCGCCAGGGACGTGGTGGTGTATTAAACCCTGCGTCCAGATTTACTTTGCACCGAGCTTTAAGTATCATAAATGCTACAGTTCTACGTGAGTCAATACTTTTGAGGGTGATGAAACCTTCAAGTATGTGTTGCAACACTTTTCGAAGTAAATCTATACTTGTGTGTATGTGAAGCAGAAAATTTCATGATTCCTTCAATCTGCGTATAGATGACTGCAATTTACTTAAAAGGAATGAACGCCTTACCAAACTTCCTTTGCTAATCGCAATATTTTCCTTTTCATCTCACAAAGTAGCAAGTGATCCCGGGAAATCATTTGGAAGATAGCGGAATAGGCCTGCATGGAGCCCCGGTTTTTAAAAAAGCTAACATTGCTCTCGCTTTTCAGACAGAAAATTATGCACGGACAAGTGATGTTGCGAATACTAAGCACATTCATAGAAAAAGCCTCTGAAGCGGTATGATTACCATAATGGTTTTATTCTCTTGCTTAAGAAAAGTTACATTTGGCTGAAAGCGAAATTGTTTGCATTTAATTATGATAGGTAAATTAGAAGCTCGAATCGTTTTTTTTTTCAAAGCGGAAAGCTGTTTAATCCAGTGCAAACGCTCTTAGCCATGTTTAGAATAAATGTGATTGCAGTAGTAGCTTTTCAAACTGAGAATTGCTTTTTACTTAGAATGACAGGCTTGCTATCATGGATTGTCTCTCTACAAAATAGTATTCACTTCCCTAAGCACTCTCAAATGGCCTCCGTTTAAAAATGTGTTTTTTTTTCACCTCACCGTGACATGAGAACAATAGTTTTTTTTTTCTCTTCTCTATTCAACAATTTCAGCGTACTTATTTGCAACTAACATTCAAGAAAATGACACATTTTCTGGAATTACTAGGGATGATCGTTTTTCGTTTTTGAATCCGTGTTGAATTATCTGACTCTCTGGTCAGATCGATGACAATAACAACGTTTGATTTGTACAGACTGGATGTTAAACATAGAGTAAGTCACAAAGGCTAACCTAATCTTATAACCAGTAAAGCGTTTTCAGTTAAGAAAAGAATCGCAGGCTAGAGCGGGAATCGAACTTTCACTGCGTTACAATCGTCTGAACGGATGGCGCCGCTTGACCAAGTAGCCGCTTTAGATTTTTTTTCAGAGAATTGAGAAACGATAGTAGAGGAAAAAGATGCTGTTTGCCGTTCTTTCTACAACAGACCTCATTTTGGCTATATTTGGCTTAAATTTACATGAAATAACCCATAAATTTATACCACATCTAGCATTATATACATGCGAATAAGATAATGCCAAAAATACAATGCTTCTTTCTAACTGTGTTTGTTTTTCAAATCATAAACAGAACAAAATAATGAAATCAACAGACGCTTAAAATTGAACGAATGGAAAACTAAGCAAGCGCAAACAACGAAATTGTTTGCAATATTTATTATAATAACCCTGCTTTAGACGATATCTGGCTGAAATTTAAACGAAATATCACATAAATTTATGCCAAATCTAGCATTTTATATATGTGATAACACCGAAAAAACAAAATTCTTTCAAACTGTGTAAACCATGGCAAATAATAATAAAGTGTTTTCTTCACAATATTTGCTATTGGAATTATTCGGCGCTGACAACACATTTGATTATACACACAACTACACACAACTTCAAAACAATCGAAACGGTTTGGAATGCATCAAACGATTCTGAAAGTTTTCGATTACCTCCTTTATCTCGTAAACTACTTAAGTATGGAACAAATAGGAAACTGGCTGCAATTACCGGGAATATAAATTAGCCTGTGAAGATAAGAAGAGAAGTTTTTTCTCGGAGACTAAGATGCAACCTGATGCCACCGTGCTTGACAGACGATAAACCATGTCTTAACATGACCACCCCGACCATGGAGTCAGTTTTCACTGTGCTGCTGCAGTTGCTATCATCGGCGCCCAGATGCTGCCTTCGTCGAGGCCTTCTTCAGCTGCTATATCTGTATTGGTATCTATATAGCTTTGCGCGACGGAAGTGAGTGTCCTCGTTGACACTCTTCCGTGCTGTTCTGTTCTTGAGCTGCCTGCTTGGATTTTTTTTTGAATTCAGTTTTGTTGATATAGCTTCCTAGGATCGATGCCAACGAAAAGAAAGTGGGAGCTGGAAAACAACAGTGAACAATCAACTGATGAATCCCTGTGTGGAGTTGTGGAGTGTCGTGTGAAATCTTTTCTGGTGACGGCTAGCAATGTTCACCGGTTGCAATTATTTAGTGCTTCAAGTGAACATTCCACACTAATTGCGACTTATTTTATGGAGTTGAACTCATTTTCCGGAAGAGTAATCCTGAGAGTAAGCTGATGGCATAGTTGATGTAATTTTTTACAAGCATGACAATCATGCAGAATGGCAGAACCGAAAGTAATTTAGTTCATCGAGACTGAAGTAATTACTGTATACATTGCATTTTGTCTAATTGCTTTGTTTTTAATTCATATGAAGCCGGCTTTCACGTTGAAATACAGTATGGGCCAAAAGATTGAAACATCAATTGTGACAACCAGATTGAGGTAGAGGCCTTCCCTAATAAATATCACCTATAACAATTGACTGTACAGTTTTCCATCATAAAATCTTTTGTGGATGTTAATTAATCAACAGAAGTGGACGGTTGTTATGTTTCGCACCAATTTTTTTTCTCGAATAACTTAAAAAAAACTAATTTTTCTTTTTTAAAATGTTGACTCCAATAGACTTTACTCTATTGGTCTATTGGTGACACTCGAGTAATGCAACTATACATGAACAGTGTGGTTTACTGTCCAAAAGTAAAATCGATGATAATTTTATGGTATTGTTCGTTATTGTAGTGTAATGTTTGTTTTGTGGCTACGGGGCTACCACTCAAACTAGTGTTCTTTGAAGAAATTTACGATTTTAAAAACAAGGCTTATTTTTGCTTTTCCAAAGTATCCAATTGTATCGTCTGCAGCAAGCTGTGTGTGCGATGTCCCAACCCCGGTCCTGGCCCTGGCTTTCTCGATCGAAGGAGGGACCATACGACGCGAGGTTCGGCAGGTAACGCAAGTGGTCGGCAAGGTAAATCGCGGACGATCTAGATGGACCACCAGACGTCCCGAACCCTTCTTGGATCCATGAGCATCACGATCGAATCAGCGTCAATCGGTCAGTAAAGCTATATACTAAAGGTCTATGTAGTTAGACATTATGCCTACGGGAAGACGACGAAATCCATCAATGCGGTAGCCCAGAATCATACCAAATAGCTACGGACCTAGCAGTAGTAAGCGGAATACACACATACGGATTTTCGGAAAAACTGACGCGGTTGGTCAAAGTAACGATGGATCGAATTGTGTGTCGTCCGAGTATCAGGTACACTCTCGAGTCCCTTCGAATCTCGGAGAACGTTACGACAAGGTAGTGGATTTTCGGATTTGTTGTTTTACATTGCATTGGAGCATGTGATTCGAAGAGCTGGGATAAACAAGGGTGGCACGATCTTCAGGTAGTCTGTCCAACTATATGGCTTTGCCGACGTCGTTGATAACATAGCACGTAACTTTGAGGCGATGGCGGACACGTATATCAGACTTAAGGCTGAAGCTGGTAGGATTGGGTTTGTGATTAATGCGTTGAAATCAAAATACATGAAGGGAAGAGGCTCACGAGAAGACAATGTTAGCCTCCTACCACGATTTCAGATCGACGGTGACGAAATCGAGGTAGTAGACGAATTCGTTTGTCTGGGCTTATTGATGACCGCCGATAACAACACCAGCAGAGAGATACAAAGGTGCATTATGGCTGGCAGTCGTGCCTACTTTAGACTCCGAAGGACGCTTAGATCGAACATAGTTCGCCGTACTTCAAAATTGACCATTTACAAGACTTTAATTAGACCGGTAGTTCTCTACGGCCACGAAACATGGACATTGCAGTGCAGGACCAACGCGCTCTTGGTGTCTTTGAACGGAAGATGCTGCGTACGATCTGCGATGGATTGCAGATGGAAGACGAAGGAAGACGTGGAGGAGGCGAATGAACCACGAATTGCATCAGTTGTTGGGAGAACTTCTCATCCCACAGCGCTAAAATCGGTTGGATGGGCTGGGCATGCCATAAGAATGTCGGACGACAGCCCTGTTAAAATGGTTCTCGAAAATGAACCGACGGGTGCAAGAGGAAGAAGTGCGCAACGAGCAAGGTGGATCGATCAAGTAGAAGGCAACTTGCGGACTCTTCTTGCGGACTGATTACAATGTAGACAACTTCTGTGTACAGCAGAGGACATTCCGGCCTTGGTTTGATTTGTAAGGTTAGGTAGCAGTAGTAAGCGGTGTCTACTAGCTAGTGTATCATCATCGATACTGAGATATAGATGTCCAGCCTGGGTCACAGCGCTGGAAATCAAGCGAAACCGGGTGAAGTAGAGCAGGACGTTCGGGTTCATGGCCATGCGAGTCATGAGTGCCGAACTATTTTATCGGAGGCAGTATGCATCATTGCCGAAATGGTCCCGATTAGCATCATTCTCACGGAGGACAATAAGTGCTTCAGCGGAGATATACCAGAGGAGTTCGGAAGCTGGAGAGAGCGGAGCCGATGGCAAAATGGCAACGAAAATGGAAAACACAACGAAAATGGGATTGAATGAAAAGGAAGCACGGAGAGGTAAATTTCTACCTTACGCAGTTTCTTTCATGGTTGCCTAGCCATGGTTGCTTCAGGCAATATTTGCATCGATTCGGACACGCAGCATCACCTTTTTTTCCGGAGTGCGCAGACGTCCAAGAGAAACAGGAGTACGTGGTCTTTCAGTGCCCACGATTTGGACCAATACGAAGCGAGATGCTTGCCATCACCGGGGCAAATACCAGGCCAGTTAACGGCGAAAGTGTTTGAAATGCGATCAACGGAGCCATAGCGCAAATCATGTCGGCTCTGCAGCGAAAATGACGGGAGAATCAAGAAGTGAGTGGTAGAGTGTAGTAGCGGGTTGGCGATCTCGGGTGATGTTGTATGGTAGTGTCGCAGTCAGGATTACTCGAGTCAATTGCGTCAGGATGCGAGAGCTAAATGGCTCACCGTCGTTCGTAGGGAACCCACAAATGGGTAACCCTCCGTCGGAGAAGAGTAGATCCAATATCGGGGACTAATCAATTTGATGACGTTGAGGGTAGGAGCTAAATGGCTCAACCAAGTAAGGAGAGGTCAAAATGGTAGTTGCAAAGAGTAGGAGGTGAGGCAAGGTATATTGGGTATGGTAAATAGGGGAGGCCCGGTGGGGGGGGGGGAGTTGGTTTCCGATTGGATATTAAGGAAACGGGTTTTAGTGGGATCAGAAATCGGCAATTCCGCAAAAGTCGACACTACGTCTGCAACAAGGTGGCGAAGGTTGTCAACGCGATATCAACAATCATGCCGAATGTCAGTGGACCTGGGAGCAGCAGGAGGCGTATTCTGGCGAGTGGCAAATTCAGTATTGAGGTATGTAGCCCCAGAAGGAAGCTGAACAATACGCTCCCGCTCATGGCCATGCGTGTCGCGAGCAGTATATGTTATCTCCGGGATGACTCCAATTTGCATCACCCTGGCCGAGGATATCGAATGCTATCAGCGGAGAGACGTCGTTAACGTGAGGAGGACGGTCAGAGTGGACTCGTAGGCTAAGTGGTAGCAAGAGTGGGGCAACGCGTATAGTGGAAGTAGAAACCATCGTCTAATTCCTGACGGGTTTGTGTGGGTGAACAGGAGGCATGGAGAGGTGAACTTATAATATCTAGATCGGTCAGGTCATGCTGTGTCACGCTTCTACCCGGAGCGCGAGCACGTGAAGGAAACATCAGAGCCTGTGGTTTTCAAATGCCCTAGATTTGCGGCTGTTCGAAGGGAGATACCGGATGTGAGCGTGGACGACATTGTAGAGAAAATGTGTTGGGATGAAAGCATGTGGAACACTGTCGACAGAATAGTCCCAAGCATGCTAACCGAGATGACAAGTGCAAAAATGGAGAAGTGATCAGCGAACGAGAGAGGCAGAGCAGCGTCGGACGCAAGGAAAGAGGACAATGTGCTTGTCGTCGGGTCGTCGAGGCGCTCATGAACCGGAAGTCGTTGCCGAACCGTAAATGTCGGACCAATTTCGGCACGCAATTCGTCATGCAAATGGAGAAGGACGAGTTTTTGGAGTATGTAGGGCCTCGCTAACTTAAAAAAACACACACACACACACATTTATTATGCATACGTTTCACGTCGCATGTAATTTTGATTATTTTTTGCAGTGTAGTCTACAACAAGGGAGATGAAATACCCCCATATTTTTCTGACCAAGAACCAAAGATAACAGCTGGTGTATACATGAAGGTTCTGCAGGATGTTGTTGTACGGTGGATGAAAAAAGTTACGACTGGTCGTTATGTCAAGAAGACCTGCTCATATTGCCAAGAAAACACAGAAATTGCTTGCGGAAAATGTTGCAGAGTTTTGCGAGAAAGAAATTTGGCCCTAGCAGTCAAAATTCCAACTCTTTGTTTTATTTTGTTGTGGGTGTCATCGGGCGGGATACAAGTAGAACTCCTCGCTTAAGGCAAAAATCAAAAATCTATAGATCAAAACATGATGAAACTTGCATGTGGCAGTTTTCGTAAGCGTCTTACTAACTCTCGTCGATAGAGAAGGTGAATTTTTGACTGAAATAATTTCCACTTCCATATTTAACAAAAGTTATCATAATAAACTACAAAAGATCCAATACAAGTGTGATTAATCGGTGTATTTTTCCTTAACCATGTCATTCACTGCAAAAACTCATCACGCACCCTGAATTATTTTGTTGAGCTCCATTAAAAACCGCTCAAAAAACAGTAGACGTTCTCCTGCAAATCTTATTTTTTCATTACTTCGATAGGGGGTTATTCATAAACCACGTAGACTTTTCTGGGGGGAGGGGGGGTTTGGCAAAAGTCTACGCTCCACACAAAAATTTAAAATAATGTATGGAGGAAAGTCTACGATAGGGGGGGGTGTTGAGATTACTCCATAATTAATGTAAAAAATACGTATGGAAAAAGAGATAAATGCATCTGTATAAGAAAATTTATGTTTATTTTGTTAGGGTCCATTTAAGAAAATGGGGCATAGGACTAGAAGTGCTCAATAGGAAAAGAACTGGGTCAAAAACCCCATTCGAGTAATTTAAACTCGTTTTATTGTATTGTTATGCATTATTGCAATGAAAGGAGGCTATTTGAATTCTCGCCCAATGTAAGAAGCATATTTACGCAATAAACCTCCAACCGGTACTGTACATTGAACACATCATATAGTTAGGTGACCAACGTCATTCAATCACCCATCGTACTTAAAATGCATTTACACAATCTGCTGTCAATGTGCCAAAAAAAAGAAGCGTGACCGCAAATAGTATGAACTTCGCTCAGTCATACCGACCTTGCCTGAGTTCCATGCCTATGAATGTAACTGAATGGAGCTTTTTGCACATTCTCCCTTGAAAGCCACGGAATAGTTTCCGAGCGGGTGGCGGCTGGCTGTCCGGTACTGCGGTGGAACCTTAAATTCGATGTGCATAAAAAAGATTTATGATGGCATTATGATGGCACACGGCTTGGGACTTCCACAGCTCCCCCGGAAGCAAGAACGAACCAAAGCGGATGACGCCGATGACGATGGATGCCATCGGTTGGTGTGGTAAAAGAGGTGGCTTGAGCATAGAGCTTCCGACACCAGCGACCCACTGTTAGCTAGCAGCAGCAACAGCAGCACTTGCCACATTTATTTGAACGGAGCACTGAGCTGGGGGAGAACAGAAATGTGAAAAACGAGGTACTTTGGCGGTCGCCGAATTATGTATTTTCTCTGTGTGCCACGTAGGTACCTATCTACCTACCGATAGGTAATTCGTTCCAGTTGTTGAGCTGACCGAAATTTTTGCTCTTCTCCGAAAAGCAATGAATAAGGCAAGTTGCCATTTAAGCCTGAGGCCTGAGGTGGGTTCGAATCCCGGTGCGGTCCACGAGCTTTCGGGTGGGAAATTTCCTTGACTTTCCATAGTATATTGAACATGAATGAAGGGTCGGTCGTAAATTTATTAGGGGAACGCACCTATTCTCGGGAATCTTAGCCGAGTCCTTCCTTATATTTGAAGTTTTAGGTTATTTACAATTATTTGCTGCTTGCTCCTCTATTTATTACATTCTTAAAATTAACTGCTTGAAAGTGTTTTTAAATAGCGCAAAGTTTCTTAAAGGAGGGTTACTGTTGATGGCAACCTCTGTTTTATTCAGCTATCGCTTCATTTGTGCTGCGTGTTAAACAGTTGTTCAATTGTGGGCAATCCGAAAATGGGGTGTGATTTATTTAAAAACAAAATATAAACCTACGGTGTAGGAAAAAAAACAATTTTTTTAATTTATTTATTAATAATTCAAATTAAACTTGAAAACCTGCTTTATCATATCATAAAAATCAGACATAAGTATCTGGAAATAGGACTCTATCTTCGATTTGTATGAAACTTAGCACATTTCTTCGGTGCGGTAAAAGAGGTATTTTCTAGCAGTTTAGGATACCTTGTGACGCAAGACTAGTTTTTGAGAAGAGATTATGTGTTTTCATAATAAAAAAATAAATAAATTAAATAACAAAATGATAGCCAATTTCCTTGAATCTGCGTTTGAGAAACAGTTTTAAAGAACCAATAACTTAATACTTGTGTACTAGGTTAGTCAAAAATTGTTGAAAGCGACTTATATGGAGCAGTAGAAAAGTCCATAACATCTACGTCATTTTAATAAGAACGTACTCAAAATTTCATATCGATTTGTCTTTTCGCTATTTGCTTACAAGTTATTTGAAGTTGACGTGTCAGCATATTTTTTAACAACGAAAAAATCCGAATATCGTGCAGTGATTTAATTCTTTGTTTTGGTTTATCGGCTACTGAGATCCATGCAAAGATGGTGAAAGTATGAAAGGAGTCTTCTCCTTCATTTTCAACCGTCCATCGATGGGGTTTGGAGTTTAGGCGTGGTCGTACAAGCGTTGAAGACGATCAACGCTCAGGACGTCCAAAAATGCATCAACACCAGAAATCATAGTGAAAATACATGATTTGGTTTTGGAAGATCTTCGATCGACTGTGGATGTGATAGCTGACACCATAGACATCTCACATGAAACATGACATATTCATGTGAGATGTCTATGGTGTCAGCTATCACATTTTTCATCATCGATTTTTCAAAAGCGTTCGATACCGTTCCGCATATATTTGCAGTGGAAAAAATAAGGCACATGGGTTTCCCTGATCGGATATCCGACTGGTTAAAGTCATACTTGACCGGTAGGAAAGCCTTTGTACAGGTTAACTCTGCACATTCCATAACATTCGACGTACCATCTGGAGTTCCACAGGGTAGTGTGGATCATTGATCTTCGTCCTTTTCATCAACGATTTGTGCGAACTAATATCATCTGGGAAGCTGCTCTTTACCGATGATACCAAAATCTTCCGTGTCATCAAGTCGATTTTGGACTGTATTGCCTTGCAAGCAGACATCGATATCCTTTCGCGATGGTGCAGTGTGAACGGAAAGAACGTGAATATTATTAATAAATGCAAGGTGATCACATTTAGCCGCAGTTATACGCCGATCAATCACCAGTACACCATCGGTTCTAATGCGCTAGTCCGTGTACAGTCTATACGTGATTTGGGAATTATCATAGATTGCATCCTTCGTTTCAATGAACACATCTCAACTATAACTGCCAAAGCTTTTTCGATTCTGGGATTCATCCGTCTCAATGCATCTCAGTTTACCGATTTGTATAAATACGCTTAAAGCTCTGTTTCTAGAGCAGTATTCTAGAATACGCTGCTCCCATCTGGGCCCCATACCACACGTCTCAGGTGATTCGAATTGAGCGTGTGCAGAAATCCTTCATACGGTTTGCTCTGTGACATTTACCATGGAACGATCCTGTCTTCCTTCCTGACTATCCGGAACGATGTCAACTAATCGATTTGGAGCTGCTCTCAGCAAGACGACTAAAGTTACAGCGCCTGGTGGTCTTTGACGTTACCAAAAATAACATCGATTGCTCGAACCTTCTCGTAGAAATACCTTTGAACGTTCCTCAGCGTCAGTTGCGGTATTTGGCACTCATTGCTGTTCCCGGATATAGAACGTGCTATGGCTTCAACAATCCCCTCAGTTGCTGCCTTAGAGCATTTAATGATATTTGTGACCTTTTTGATTTTAATGTCTCGAAAAATAGTTTTAAAATTAGGATTAAAAACGTAGCTTAAGTACACCTAAGTTAAACCAGTCTGTACGAATCTATCTATCGAAGACCATGAACAATAAACAATATTTTGGCTTCAGTTTTGGGTTTCAAAGAGCACAATGGGTGCCGTTGAAATCTGGGACGCACAATAGACCGCATTCTGGAAGTCCCTGGTCCCTCTAGCCCAGTCGTGCCGATTTCTGCCAGCGTACAGCATAGTCGTCCTAGACCTGTGGCTGGATATGGATCTGGTAACTTTTTTGCTTGCTTCTACAGGCAATTACAATCAAGATATTGAGCATTCACCACCTCATGCAGATCAAATTTTCAGAATTTTGGCGACGTTTATCCTCGTGCCACTGTAAGTCCTGATCAAAGGAACCCGGAACGCACCATAGAGAACCTCTCAAAAGCCCTTAATCCCTCCGACTCAGTCCTGCATACCGCTGCCTTCGTTCACAATAGTCGTTCCAGACCTGCTAACGGATGTGGAGAGGGGGTCTTCCTACCCATTCACTATCGATAACGTGTCGTAAGCAGCACGTCGTGATCTATTACCAAAACGCCGGTGGAATGAACTCTGATGTCGAAGAGTACCGACAAGCTGTATCGGATCTTAGCTATGGCGTTATTTCCCTGTGGGAAACGTGGCTCGATTCCCGAACGCTTTCCAGTCAGGTTTTTGAGCCTGACTATGAAGTTTTTCGTTGCGATCGAAATTTTAACAACAGCCAGAAAAAATCTGGTGGAGGTGTTCGCTGTGGATTGGAAGCGAGGGCCATCGAGAACGATTTATGGAGTAGTGTGGAGCAAGTTTGGACGGCTATCAATCTAGGTGATCGAACACTATTTCTTTGCGCCCTGTATGTTGCGCCTGATCGATTTCGGGATTATGATCCCATTGATACTCACTGCCGGTCTGTTTACTCAGTAAACGAGAGTACGATTCCAGTTGATGAGATATTCGTTTTCGGCGACTTCAATTTGCCTGGCGTTTCCATAGGCCATAGCGGATTTCTACATCCAGATCCTAACGATTCTACTTTTCATGCAGGTGCTATTGATCTTCTAGACAACTATAGCGCAGCAATGCTTTCTCAAATCAACTATGTAGTAAACGAAAATAACCGCAGTTTAGACTTCTGCTTCGTGAGCACTCAAGACAAGGCTCCATTCATTTCCATAGCTACTTGTCCACTAATTAAACCAGTTCCGCACCACCCTCCTCTGGTTGTCACTATGGAAGACCAACTAGTGTGCGATTTTGACGACTTTCCTGCTGCGGGTTTTAAGGGATTTCGTAAAGCTGACCACTGTGGCATTATAAATGTGTTATCTAACATGGATTGGGAGAACATTCTTGATCCTGAAGACGCTTACGAAGTATCGCACGTTCCATCTGAAACTTCACTATGTGCGGCTTAATCACATGTACCAACGAGTCAGTCACCATTGCATTTTACATTTTCAACGCAGCATTCAGCGCAAACTCAAACTGCACCCGAAGTCCTTCTGGAACTACGTGAACGAGCAACGTAGGGAGTCTGGCCTCCCATCGTCTATGGAAATCAATGGAGAAGTTGCTGCCACTCCTTAGGATATATGCCACCTGTTTTCCGACAAGTTTTCCGGTGTATTCACAGATAAGCTATTGAGTGACAACGATGTTATCCTGGCAGCTATGAATGTTCCTGTAATGGTTCAAACGCTCGATGCAATTGATGTCAACGTGGAGATGATATCTAAGGCCGCGACTTCACTCAAGTCGTCCTTCAACCCTGGACCTGATGATGTTCCATCCACGTTTTTGAAGACGTATATCACTAGCTTACTAGTTCCACTTCATCGTCTATTCTGCATGTCCCTCTCCAGTGGCATATTTCCATCCTGTTGAAAGTTTGGCATATGTTTCTTGTCCATAAAACGGGAAGCAAACGAGCCGTGGATAACTATCGAGGGATTATATCGTTAAGTGCTGTATCGAAGTTTTTCGCGCTAGTTGTTATGGAACCGTTGCTCTCTCATCGCAAGCAATATTTGAGTGTTGATAAACATGGGTTAACTTCTGGTCGCTCTACAACCACTAATCTTCTGTGCCTGATTTCGTATATTATCGAATGCATGACTGATCGTGTTCAGACGGACGTTCTATACACCGACCTATCTACGGCATCCGACAAGTTGAATCATGCCATTGCGGTTGCTAAACTCGACAACCTTGGTGTAAGCAGTAATCTTATGAGTTGGTTCCGCTTATATATCACGGGTCGCCAACTAATGGTTGCCATAGGAGATTACAGATATTTTAAACACATTAAACAGCCAAACTTCGTGCAGAAATATATGGTGTGGCAGGCCATCTGTAGAGCAAATGCTTGTAAGATGGAACAGCGCCACTTTTGACATTCATAGCGACAACACTATCACGCAGACAAGTGTTAACCTCATTTTTTTGCTATTCTTTAATTTTTAATTACTTTTGGAGTTGATTGAAAATATAACAATACATTTTTTGAAATATAACAATACATTTTTTGAAATTGCAATTTTCGATGAATTTCGAAAATAGGCCATAATTTTTTTAAGGACTATAAATTATCAGTTCCGTGGGCGAAAGCTCCTCTTTCGAAAGATCCTCACAAAAATAAAGACTATACACGTTACGAGAAAATAACGAATCGCGTTCCATCTTACAAGTCATTTTTTTAAATTGAAATTTTCGATGGATTTTGAAAATAGGCCATACTTTTTTTTGATCACTATAAATAATCAGTTTTTTGGGCAAAGTTGAAGCCGATTAGTTCTTCTTTCGAAAGATGTCTTTGGCTCCGCGAAAAAATAAAAATTATACATGTTACGAGCAAAACACGGATCGTGTTCCATCTTACAAGCCTTTCCTATACCTGTGGCTTGAAGAGAAAAGTTTACATTGCGACCGGAACCGTCATCCAGGAAATTTATCTGAGCGAGTGCCTACAGAAACGTCTACTGCCTCTTCTGAAGCGACACAATTGTTCCGTTCTATTTTGCCCGGCTTGGCATCTTACCATTACGGAAAAAAGGTCATGGAGTGGTATGCTGCGAACAACTACCATGTGGTGCCCATTGACAAGAACCCTCCCAACACGTTAGAGCTCCACCCAATCGAACAATTTTGGGCCATCGCCAAGCGGAATCTTAAGAAGACTCAAAAAGCTGTTGTGAGCGAGAAACAGTTCAAGGCAAGCTGGCATTCTGCGGCGAATAAAGTGGACAAGAAGACTGTTCAAAATCTTATGGAAGGTGTTAAACGAAAGACCCGGCAATTCGCATTCGGTAAAAAGGAAGCATAGCTGAATATTTTTCCTTTATTTTGTATGAACTGAACTTGAAAAAGAAAAATAATTTGACTTATTAATAAAAATTTTGATCGACTCACACACATTACCGTTTGACCAAATTTTGATCGGAACACCCTTTATTTGAGTATTCAACTCATACTTAAAAATCTAGATGTACTGCTTATTTTACTGCAGTGCTTTTAGAGATCAGTTCTGGAATGTGTTGATAGATTTTTTTCATTTCGGTGAGCGTAAAACGATCGCAGCAACCGATGCTAGTTGACAGTTGAGCATTCTTGTTACGTTACGTACAGCTGTTACGTTTTTCTTCTCCCGTTGAACCGTGATTGTGATTTTTCAATTCTTGTTTTATTTTTGACATTGTTTTTGCCTGTGAATGCATTGACTTTTAAGCCTTTATCTTGAACTACTCGAGATAATATCAAATTGAGCAGCTGTGCAATATTTCAGCAAAATTTGTGAATGTTTAAAGGTCCTTAAAATTCAGTTTTTTACTATCAGGATATTTCCCACTTTTAGTTATTGTATCTGCAAATTGACAGAGCAATAAATGTACAAAACAATTACCACGTTTATTTCACGGCTTAATACGTTGTTCACAAAATATGTGAATAAATAAGGTTCAATGTATTTTTGTTGATGTTTATTTGATTTTGATTTACATGAATCAAATGCTAAAAAATGTATATATTTTGCATTTACTTGTTGAATACCAGCCGATCAAGTAGAAATTAATAACCTTTAAAGATAACAAAACCGACGAGCTGTCATCGGACAGGTATGAACCAACAAATACAAACACCTCGCACATTGAGGTACAAAAAAATCTCCTATAAATACTTGACCTACTGCGATGTTCCCTTTAAGTCGAGCACTTGAGACTGAAAAAGTCACAGGCCTATCTGTCAAAGAATATGATGACATTTGATGGAATTTGCTTGCGTTTACTAGTGATAGTTTGAAAAAGTGTTTATGTTTTTATTATTCTATTTTTTTAAAGTCATCAAGTGAAGTGCAAATTATAATTTAACTAATGTTCCAGTTTTATTTATGTGAACCTGGTTTTCATCAAAATTTGCGTACAATATGTTTCTGGCAATTTATTAACATAATACTTTTCTATAACTAGTTCCGATTTTTTGATAAAATTGAAAATAAAGCACAGTAATGGCTAATTCATAATACCAAACAATCTTAATACACTCAACTGTCCTCAATCCCGTCCAATGGAAAATTGTTGAGCAATAGTTTAGCAGAAGTTGAAAAGTAGTGGTAAGGTAACTCAAATCCCTGCAGGGCTGCAAAGATGGTGTTAGGAAATGGCCAACCAGGTTGATCAACAAAGTTTCCAGAAAATGGTGAATTCGAAAAAAAAGTGTGGTGTTGCACCGAAGCAATAATTCCATATCATTACTGTTATATTTTCAAGTAAGAGCAATTAATAAGCTTCATTTTCACTCTTTAAATTTTGATTATGTCCAAGCAGTTCCGAGATGCAGCTGATCTCATGCGATTATTAATGACTTTTGCTTCACTCTTCAAACGATATGATAAATGACACTTGTTTGAAAAATAGGACCAATTGGATACTTCAAATACAAAATTCAATATAACCGAATTCCAGCAGCAATGTGAATGATTACCAACCACCACAAATGCCAAGCAGAAGCAATAAACTCAAGTCAAAAGTGAACATTCTTGTTGTTTGGCCTGGAACTGCTTCCACGCAATTATTCAAGCTCCGTTCATTCAGCACATGCCTTTTCTTCTTAACATGATTGAGTCCTATCTAAGCCATCCCTTTGTATGGCAATCGTTCAAGCCATGAGTCGAATCTACGACCGCACTAACGAGTGGCTAATCAGACTTCAGCCGCTCGATAAAATATGATAACGACTCAAGGCCATTGCAGTACACCCTTCCATTGCATTGGCTTAATTTCTCTTTGGGAAGCATTATTCGTGCTCGTGTTAGCTCAGCTTCCGTTTGTTGTTCTACATGCTAGAGGTTACTCACGTCATGAATGAACCAGCTCATGCGTCACGGCAGCAGAGGCTACAGAATTCACCATGAAGCATAAATATCCCCATCAAGAAGAATGCTCAAATGAGGTAGGTATAATTACTCTTCGCTGAACTCATGCATTCTCTTCGCCTGTCGAATATTTGACTGGCAGATGGAGGGGGTTTTGTGGTTTCAGCAACAGCCAGCACCTAGACATCAGCTCCACCAACCTGCACGGGCTAAGAAGCAGAAGTAGAAACAATGCACGAAGGAAATTGAAGCTGACTGATTGCGAAAATGTGCACAGCGGAAATAGGAGAGAAGGGAGTTGAAGTATTAGTACGGGGGTTGAGGCATTCGTCGAAAAGTGATTTGTGTGGATTGATTTGGCTGAAGTTTAAATTCTCTGTAGACGGGTATAACTTGTAGAGTATAGCACGCTGTTTTTATTCTTTTCGAATAAGCTAAGTAAAAGTGTAAATAATTTGAACTTTGGCTTAGGTAATATTCGAAGATTGATAAGGTTGAAGGTCTCTTAAATTCAAAATAGCCACCATTATGGCCGGTTTGCATCACCACTTTCCATTTTTATTTATAATCATTTAATCATATCCCTAGTAGCACACTTGTTGCCATTCAGTTGCGATAATATAAATATAACTTGCTATGTCATAAGCAATTTACTACAACTAATTATGATCGTAGTGTGCTACTTGGGATATAATTTACGTATATGAAATTGGAATAAAAACAATAAGGCAATAATAACCTGTCTAGGATCTTGGATCTGTGCCAACAAATATTCGAAACCGTGATGCTATCGATGACATTGTTTCGGTCAATGTTTTCCAGTTTTCGCAAAAGTACATTTCGAACAACGGCAGAGTCTGAGATCTTCTTGCGTAAATTTTCCACTTTTATAGTTGTTTTAAATTTTAAGACAAAGATATAAAGCTTTGGGATGCCCAGATTGATTATTATGACATTTCAATTCAGTTCAATAATATCTTCGTTTCTTGAATTGACATAAATATTCTCAGGAAAAATCAGATAGAAATAAGAAGTCAAAAATAGGCACGACAATTTTCGATGCCTATGAACCATTTTACGTCTATACGGCATAAGAAAAGATTCGAATTTTACATCCGTTTAGAGAGTCTCGCGATACTCGACTAACTTTTGAAAAGGGCATCTGTATTCTCTGACACATAATTTACAAAACGTTATAATTTCAAATCCACCGGTTTTACTACAATTGCGTCTATAAAGTAGCTATACAAAATCAGTAATACTTTATAGAAAAAATTACGTGTACTGTTTCTAAAATCAAAAATAAAACTTATTTTCTGAATTGGTAAACTTTTGCTAATACTTTCATTCTCTAATGGTTATGTTTTGTATTCTCCGTGCATGGAGTAACGTTTATGATGTAGAAGGAGATGTTTGCTCATCACCATGAGGCATCAATAGTGGACAGTAATGTTTTGCTAGAATGAAAGATATGAAGAGGAAGTGTTGAAAGTTCCGTCAGTGTACGGTAGGTTGGAAATAGAATAGAAGTATTGAAAACTGAGCGAAAGGGCATGGGTAAAGTAGTACTCGAACCAAGACTATTGTTTAACATCCCACTGCGGGGTAGGTCGAGGCACGGACGAATCCGTCATCTCAACAATCCTACACACTGGCAACACATGGTCTATCGGTCGGTCCTATGGCAGAACAATAATGAATTACCATAGGAATATACAAAACTGTTCACAACAAATATTATCTGAAAAAATCACTCGACTTATATTTTGTGAACTTAGCGACAATCTACAAATAAGCACACAAATAACTATAAATTTGTACTTACTTAATTGTTTTATCTACAAATTGCACATCACTTTTTATGTGCAGTATAAACAAAAACAGCTGCTGATTGCACTGCGCGATCTACTGCTTGCGCTTGTATGCGTGTTTTGTTATTGTCTGTTAGTATGCGGCCGAAAATTAAGCTTATCACGCCTCGCTGTGGTAATGTGCCTTCTGGAAATGTGGTAGTGCGTTTTTGACGAAAACATAGCAAACAGCTGTTAAAAATATCTTTTTAACTGCGAACCCCAATGAAAAGTTTGAGGTTATATGTGGGAAAACATACATTTTTTAAACGACGATCCACATGATAGTGTTTGGAACTGCTTAGACTAAGCTTAATAGTCACTCACTGGGGTGCGTTAACAGTTCATCGTCTATACACAGCCAGCTGTTGGCTTCCGGTGACTTCAACCCTTTCATGACCGGGTTTTCGAATTTACCGACGATAAAATCCAACTGTCTAAGATCTGTCAGATTCCAACAATCCCTGAACCAATGCAGTGTATCTTTCACTGAGCACACCATTCGCTCCTACGCACCTCCCATGTGTGGCGCCGTGATTTGAACGTTCAACACCTTCTCGCACCAGTAAACGTATCGGCACAGGCGCTGTTTATCTCCTTCAACAGGTCTCGATTGGCATGACAAAATTTGTGCCGTAGTCTTAGAAGATTCGAATCGGACTACCGTGCCGCTTCACGCCATTTTGCAGGACTCCGTAGTCATGCGGTACACCACCTCCAAACCGCTCTGACAGTCAGGCACGTGAAGAGAACCATCCACCGCTTCTCCTTTCTTCTGCCAATTGTCATTTCTAGCAGTCCGAAGTAATCGATACCCTCGTTCGAAAACGGGTTGATCTTCGCAGCTAAGTTGTTCGTGTAATGGTGCCATCCTGGGTACAGTTGGCTTCGCCTTCCAAATCTTGCACCACTCGCGTGCTCGAATCACCTGATGCACTGGCATTCATAGACACGAGATGTATTTGCTGCCAAACCTCGTTCACGATGGTTTCTCTGCCTCTGTTTCCATACTGCCGATGGTACTGCTCCAGCAACCTTCGTTTCATGATATGGTCCTTCGACATAATGGTCGGGAAGCTCATTTCAAACGCCACGTATTCAGCCATCTCAGTTCGAACTTCCATTCACACAACGCCATCTTCATCCAGAAACGGCGACAGACGATATGATGAGTCCAGGTTCCTCACAAGAGTCTTCACTTCATCCTCAAATTTCTCTGCTTGCACCATCCTTCACAGCCAAGTTTCAACTGCTTTATATTCTTCCTACCGCAACTGTACTTGAACTGTTACCCACACTCCAGAAGTTGCTTTCTTAGTCTTGCTCGGTAACGCTTCGATGGGCATTTTCGTGATCCAACTGGGTTGCTGTTCCCCTTCCCCATTTCGTTAGATCATCTGCTGGGTTTTCTTGCGTACCCAGCGTTTGTGGGTTTGTGATGCTGACAATCTCTCCGATTCGGTTTTCAAAGAACAGCTTATATCTTCGTTGGTCGGACATCACCCACGACAACTAAATCGCACCCAGGAACCACTTTAATATTGCCACCGTGAGTTGCGCACCCAGAGTAGCAGCCGACAGCTCCCTACGCAATGTATACAGGTACTGCAATGGTGCCACCTTCGCCTTGGCCTTTTTAAACGCGTCGTTGAACGACTCCACCGTGCTTGAACCCAAAGTAGGCTACGCATCCCTAAGCTGTCCAGTGTTGGTGAAAACATGCAACTGCACCGTCTTGTATTCCTTTGAATCCAATCCAGGAATCCTGCATAATAATTCCACCGTGTATCAGCACATGGAGCCAGTAGCTGCTCATGATCGAATGGTTGCAATAACATTTTAACTCAATCCTTTTTTTGGCCAAGCACCTTCCCAAATGTAATACATGCCGTATCTCCGTTGAAACGGTGAATTTATCTCCTTCCGGGTCCCATCACATCTCTAAACTTCGCTCGGGTTTAAAGGATTTGTCCTCTGCTAGCCGCTTCGCTACGCATTTAGGCTCTCCGAGTTCTTGAAGGACTGCCTTCGAGTTGCTGATCCAGCGCTGTCGAAATAGTCGTCGAAGTAATGCTTCCGTTCGTGTGGCAAACAACTTACGCCGAAGATCACCACTTCCATTACGTAGATGTTGACCTCTCCATTCGGACCCAGGAATACAAACCGTTGGATTTGAGTTCACTTGATGAAACATCTCAAGAATATCACCTCCGAATGCCACCTTTCTATCACGAAATCCATTGATTATTCCTGGCAAAGCTGTGATCATGTCCGTTCCTAACAGTCGTTCAATGATACTCCATCCACTATTGCTGCTGCGTCGCAGACTAACCGCACCTTACCCGGTTTCTTCAGGTTGATGGCGTAGTTGAGATGCAGAAACTACCCTTTTTTTTCGGCGTTTCAGCTAGCTCTTGATTTGATGCTCGTATCCTTTTGCGAGATAGTCCTCCAACTACTGCTGCAAGTTCCCTCGCACTCCAGGATTCCGGTTTAGCAGCGACTCCATGCCTTGCAAGCATTTCATGGTCATGTTGGAACTTTCTGGGAACCGCACATCATCTTCTTGGCAGACTCGGCAGACTCGGAATAACCTGGTTCAATGCTATCTGGAGTCGTGTTGGTCATTCCTGCACCCCATGGTCGTCGGAGTCTCCGTTATTGAAAATAGATTTCAAAGGATGGGCGAGGTAATCATTGACGTGAAACTTGGTGGCTCAAGGCGTTGATAGACCACCTCAGAGACATCAAATGAAAAAAAATGAGCCTTTTCCTGGTCACAAAACACCATACGGTCTCCAAAATAGTTGAAATGAGATGGATTTTAGGATTTAATCGATCATACAACCACAGAGAACAGATATCCAAGCTGGAGTGCTCAACGTGTGTAAATTTCTGTAACTGCCATTTTAAAATTACAGCTTGTTTCCGTTAGTTTTGGTCAATCGTCTGTTGATGGCGCCACTTGCCCGCTTTGAGATTTGATAGTTTGGTTATTTTAGTTTGGTGAAACCGAGACTAGGTGACGCTATTTTTCCAACGGTTTGCTTTTAAAAATTCACACAGTAAATCGGAAAGAAAATGTTCGGGCCTGGATGTCTGTTCTCTGTGATACAATCACAAATAGAGCTTGAGTATTTCAATATCTGGATGCACTGTTTAGTTTACTGCAGCGCTCCTAGTGGTCAGATCTGGAATGTTTTGACAGTAGTTTGTATGCTTTTTCAGTTTTGAAAGTTCAATCCTGATTCATTTTGTTTCAAAGAAATTATACTTGATGGAAGCCGTGAATCGAACACTAATTTTGGACGCTAGCTTTGGCCAGGTTAAAAAATCACGAAGTCGTTTCAATTGGTTGAATTGGTAATCCTGGCTTTGAGCTGGACTTTCCGGTGGCCTTCTTCGGTACAAGCTTTGCCGGTTTGTTTCCGTTTCGCTCTCCCAGAAACTTCATCAACTGTGTGATTAAGTTCCTGAATATCGTCTTCGGCTGACCGTTTTCGTGGAACCCTCTGAATCGCGCTTAAACTCCTCGCGGGCTGCTTTCTTCCGCGTCTATCCATCGATTAGTCACGTCTTCGACCTTCGGTATCCTCGTTGACGATCTTTCTCAGCTGCATCATTCGTTCGAGCGTTTTTTTATCTTTGATTATCGAGATTTTTAGCCCTGAGCTGGTTTATCTTCCGTCGTAGTCACTCCAATATCGTTTGTGTATTTTCGTAACTTGTCCGGGGGTGAGATTCGAACTCGTGACGTTGACGTGAGAGGTATGGATGTTAACCACTATGCCGGGGTCGCCCCCTCTCGTTCGAGCGCTTCCTTCCGTTTGGCAATCCACTTTTGTTCAATATCCAGGATCTTTATCCGGTTTTTTTTCTTCAAGTTCATCCAACCGGTTCTTCTCCTTTAGCTCACGAAGACTTTGAGTACAGTGTATTATTTGTGAACGATCACTCAAGTGAAACTCAGCGTGAATTAGACAACTTCGGAGATATTTGTGCAATCAGTGAGATACTGCATTCAATTTGGTGTCCGTGATATGTCTGAACTGTCGAAAAATCAAAATAATCCGTATTATTTTTCGACTTTTCTACGCACATGATGAAATCAGTGGATTAAATCAACGCTGGCCCTATGTTTTCGTCGCGATATGTAAAGAAGCTACAGTTGACGACAAATATGGGAGTTGTCTTGCAACACGGATCTGCCGAGATTTTCTCGAATGAATTGTTGGCGATTGACGTTTCCACCGGATTGATTTCGTTCCTGCCAAATTTCTGTCAATTCACAGGGACAAAAGAGGAACTCATATTGAGTGTTATCCAAAATATTGTCCAGAATTATGAGCGCCACGATTGGTTGAGTGCACGTGCGATTTTGGCAGCGAGAAACAAGGATGTCGATGATTTGAATTTCGTAATCTGTTATCGATCGCGAATGAATGATAAAAAATTGAGGTGACAAACAAGCTAAACCTGACTTAAAGTTACTTAAAAAAATTCTATCATGAATGTTCGGAATCATCTGTATCATAAAATCGGTTAAAGCGGAACAAAGTTCGTCGGGCGACGCCAAAATTTACTAAATATTCATTATATATCAGATAATGGGGAAGAGAGTGGGGCACCCATAAGGGCACCCAAGTAAAACAATTTGGATAGGGAACATTGAACTGCCTCCTCTCTATTGTGGCATTTTACGGAACAAGGGCAGGCTCTTCTCCCATCTAATGGGTTTATTCTGTCTATCGAAAGCTCGATGCTTGAGCTATCGATGTGACTTTGCTTTTGGAAGGAGATTCTCTTCCCTCTATTCGCAGGTTTCGTGTAAGTGCCATTGCTTACAGGTCCGCCCAACTGGTTTTGGTTTTTCATACAGGAGCTTGATGATCACAAACGAAAATAGAATCCTGATCAAATCGTAATTTTTTCAGTTTATTCCACTCTAAATACTCAAAATATGAGAATTTAACTTGATATCTTTGATACATGAACCACCATGTCATCTTTTAAATAAGAATAGAAAGCGAATAGGAAACAAAAACAGATAAATTAATAATCAATCACTCAGATTAGCGACCGCTTCGGCCTAACAACTCATTGACTCATGACTGCATAATGACATTCGGCCTAATGACCCATCACCTGTTATTTGGTTTAAAAATGTATCTCTCACTTTTTGAGAAACTAAAATAGATCTGAAGCATTTATTCGTGATATTATTCCATAAAAATTTCTACCGTGGGGCACTTCAGCACATGAATGTTTCAAACCCCCCAAGTGACCCTTCGTTCTCCTATACCGAATTTAAGAAAGAAAAAAAAATCCCAGCCAACACCTGCTGGGAGGTGGGTGAACCAAATGACGTTTGTTAAAGTTAACAGAAGAAAACAAATTACGAAGAAAGATGAAGATAGAGTGGGCGAAGGAGAGAAAGAAAGGGTGAAATAAATAAATTAACATACATACCTAAATAAAGTCGAACGAATTTATTACGAAAAGCACTGCAAAAATGTGTACAACAGAACGGAAGCGAGATGAGCAGTTTAGCAAACTAGCAAACGATGGAAGCTGCGCGATGGTATGGAGAGATGAACAAAAAACGGTAAAAGTTTCCACAATGACGAGAGAAAAAAAAACAATTCCCAAAAAAAAAGTTCCAGCTAAAATACACTGCTGTTAAATTACATCCGTCACTATGGGGTTGATTCAGAAACGGAAGAGCTCTCACTGCTAGATATATGGACCCGATCGATGGTGCACTGATCAAAATGACCTTTTCTTCCGACGAATAGAGATAGATCACGCGACAACAACTAGTATCTGACCGGGTATCAGGTCTATCACTTGGGTATCTTCTCCCGGCGAGGGCACAATCGGCACTGGCTGACGTTTGAACACGTTGATATATCACCAAAACTCTCCTCTTGTGTGTCTCCTCTATACCGGCCGGCAACTGCTTCGACGTGGTCACGGTGAATGTGTATGGCTCTTTTTTTTGCACAAAATCAATTAAGATAAATTAAATAGAAGTACTCGGGCGGTCAATACGAACTAATTGTTACTATTGTTATTGCTCAGGTCGATTTTCTGTTCCAGCACGACAACTCAGTCACTAACACACCGATTGTGAAAACAAGTGTATCCAGCTCCAGCTCGGGTGGTCAGGGCTATGATTGGGAACTGATAGATCTTCTTTGCTTTTAGCTCGACTCTACCCGACTGGCTGGCTGGATGCAGACGATTTTTTCGGTCATGCCAGGTGCAGGTGAAGCTCGGAGGGAAAAGAAGCCAACAGCTGATCGTCAATTGGTGCATCAACTTATGTACACGTATGTAGCTGATGGTACTGTTTGAGAAAGGTGGTTTCTAAGGTTTCATTTATAATGGGTGAAGGAACGAGTATTGCGTTTGCATTTGCTTAATGTATCGACAAAGTGTTGTAAAATTTCTTTTTCTGTGGCGAGAATTTCGTTTGTTCAGCGTTCTGTTCAGCTCTCACGAACAGTAATTTAGATTTAGTTTTCGATTTAAAATCAGTAAACAGACATAATCAATTTTCAAACAAGCGTCATTGTGAAAATCAGAATTCGTTCAGAATAAAATTTCTGTTGAATTAAAATAATGGGTTCATGGTGGTCTGGTTGGTGGGGAAACAATAAATTAAGTTGATGAACAGCTCCCTTAATCCAGTCGGGGAAGGCACAGCTACAAAGTCAAACCATGCTGGAGTTGTCTGCTTTCGACTCCCGGTCTGGTGTATGATTTTTTTTGTATATGAAAATTTGCCGACTCTCTGAACAAACGGTATGATTGTAAATGTCAAAGAACAAAACTTATGCAAACATGGTACAGCCATCTCTTAGTCAAAAAACATATAAGTCAATCCATGTTCCATGGAGAAACATCAAATTCAAAGCGCTCTTATGCAGAAATACTTAGAAAAATCTCTAAGGCCGCTGTTCCACCATCCCTACCTGACAACAATATATTTATTTCTCTGCCCATAGATGATCATGGCTCAGACTTTGAGGATGCTGAGGAGTACTCTGTTGTTCAGAGAAAGCGGGCTACAGCAAGACGTCGACGGCACCGCCAGCAAGCATCTCTAAACGCGCTGACTGTAGAACAGGCTCTCCACCCTCCATTGCAATAAATGGTGGCAATGCGAAAAAAGTTTCTCCACCAGGTTTTAAATCACTGGCTGATGACTTTCCGCCACTTCGGGAACATTTTAAACTCCAGTAGTTCCAGTTTTTTGCCCAGATCGTCAACTAGCATGACATCCGAAATCTCGACCGTGTCAAGTCGCAGACTCCGAGAAAATGTCTCTTGCTGGGATTTTGGAATTCAGCTTCACAATTTTCGATGTCTCACTAACAACAAGAAACCTCATCAACATGATCCTTACATTAGTTAAACCTCTTCTAAAGAAACTGTCTTCAAAATGGACTCTTCTTGATTCGCTCATATATTTTGATGGACAATTTAACCAATGAGGTCGGGGATATGATCGAAGCAATACAATGGAATAAAGAGAGAACGGAATCAAATTACGACACACACACATATTCGGCAAAATTCGCCCGTTCAACCGTAATCATCGTAATCATCTTCAAACGTTCAGGGAATAGAATAAAACATGTTATAATTATTTTCCCATGTTTGTTTTACTCAATTTCAATTCCATATCCAAATTTACGAACCTTCTTCTTTAAATTACTCATAAGGTCCTGTACAACATTTGGACCAACTTTTTTTGAGTAGCAATCCATTTTTTTTTTTTTTCATATTTTCCTCCGATTTCACTTCCTTAGGATGCTTTCGAAGTGCCTGCTTCATGATGGCCCAGTACTTTTCAATTGGCCGCAGTTCCGGTGCATTCGGGAGGGGTTGAGATGCTTCGGCACGAAATTGACCTCCTTAGCCTTGTAGCACTCCAAAACCTCTCTCGAGTAATGGCACGAGGCTTAATCCGGCCAGAAAATCGTAGGATCATCGTGACCTCAGAAGAGGAAGTAGACGCTTTTGGATGCATTCCTTTAGGTACACCTGCCGATTGACCGTTCCAGTTGTCACAAATGAGGTATCGCGTTTCCATACGAGCAAATTGCATGCCAAATCATATTTTTTTTGGCAAACTCTGAAATCATCTGCTTTCTAACGTCCTCAAGGACATCGAAATTATGATGAGCAGTGAAAAACTGGAGCCCTGGAACCTGCCGGAAGTCTGCTTTTTCATACGTCTCATCATCCAGAATGGGGCAATGTGGTTTCGCCAACATCTGGGTGTAGAGCTTCCGTGCAGGTGTTTTATCTACCGTATTCTGCCGTTCATCGCGATTAGGCGCCTTTTGGACTTCGTACGTGTGTAGTCCTTCGCGTTTTTTTTTTGCATCTTGCACGAAAGTTTTGGTTAGATTCAATTTCTTTGCCACATCTCGAACTGTATTGTTGAGAATCCTCTTGAAAGCTTGACCTACCCGCTTGTGATCCTTAACACTATACGGAGATACATTTTGCCACTTTTTTCTTTGCGATCGATGGTCAACCGCTCGTGGTTCCGGTTTAAAACACGAAACACCGTAGAATGTACCATTCCCAGCTTCCTGCTGATGGCACCATGAGAAAGATCCGGATTTTCGAGGAACGTGCACAAAATTTCTTTGCGCCGCTGCTGTTCTTCCGACTCCATCTTCCGACCCCATGATTGCACACAGCGTAAACAAATACACATTGAATTAATTCCACCCAATAGAAATACCCAACGGGTACAAAGTTATAGCCATTTAAAAGTGGTGCAATTTGATACCGTACAACCTTTATTCCCCAAAAAGTATTTGGTTTCGCATGCCATGTGCAGTTGGGGACGAACGTTTGAAAGTTTCGTCTGTATCGGCACTATCAACAAGGATGCGCACGTTAAAGAATGCCTGCAAATGTAAAGGGTGTATTCGATAAAAATGGCACACAGAAAATCTTCTGTAACTTTTGAATCGTATGAGTAAAAAAACTAGAAATTTGAGTAGATTTTATCCATAGTGTATTATTTACATCTGCCAAGTTTCATAGTTATACATTCAGTAGTTTCAGTCATGTCGTCGAAACAAGAAATTGTCCGTGAGAAAATGTTGTGCACTCACAATCAAAATCCAGGGGCGTCCCACCGGTGGATTGCTAAAAGGCTTGGAATTGCAAATACAACTGTGTCTCGTGTAATAAAAACCTTCAAGGAGCGCCTGAGTGCCCAAAGAAAGGAAGGGCGTGGTCGTAAAAGTGGTCCAATGGACAGTAAAATGGCCAGGAAAGTCGTACAACAATTGAAGAACCGTCCAAACATGTCAATTCGAGATGTCGCTAAAAAGTCTAAGGTGTCAGTCGGTTTTGTGCAGAAAACCATGAAGCGTGCTGGGTTACATGTTTACAAAGTGCAAAAAGCCCCAAACCGGAATGAAAAACAAAACATCACTGCGAAAACCCGCGCCCGGAAACTTAACTCGAAGCTGCTTACCAAATCCGGTTGCATCGTGATGGATGACGAAACATACGTCAAGGCCGACTTCCGTCAACTTCCTGGGCAAGAATATTTCGTTGCCAAGTCGAAGTTCGATGTTCCGGAGGATGTTCGAAAGAAGAAACTATCGAAATTTGCAAAGAAGTTTCTAATCTGGCAGGCGATTTGCGGATGTGGTGAAATAAGTGCTCCCTTCATCACTTCCGGAACAATAAACGGTGCGATTTACACGGAAGAGTGCCTTAAGAAGCCTCTCTTGCCATTCATTAAGAAGCACAAAGGATCAACTCTGTTTTGGCCTGATCTAGCATCCTGCCACTACGCTCGAAACGTATTGGAGTGATACCGAGCCAACGGAGTCAATTTTGTGCCAAAGGATATGAACCCACCAAATTCACCGGAACTTCGTCCAATTGAAAAATTCTGGGCAATTATGAAAACGGAACTTCGCAAACATCCCAAAACTATAAAAACAGAGCTAGAATTGAAGAAAATTTGGGTAAAAACAACAAAAACACTGGGAAAATCGGTTGTACAAAATTTGATGGGTGGAGTGAAAAGGAAGGTGCGGGCATTCTGGATGGGAAACGAAATTGAATAAAACAAATGTTGTAAATCAAAACTCATTAGTAGTTCTTCATTCCCTGAAAATTTCAAGAAAATCCGATAATCAGTTTAATTTTGATGATATATATGTGTGTGCCATTTTTATCGAATACACCCTTTAGTTGCTACCATTTATAGAAAGTCACAAGTTTCCAGCACTGTTTTGGCCTGATCTTGCCACTGATCTTGCCTCTTGTTACTATGCAAACCCGTCCTGGAATGGTATAAGGCATAAGAGGTCAAATACGTGCCAAAGATAGCCAGTTCACTTAACTGTCCAGAACTTCACCGGATAGAAAAAATACTGGGCTTTGGTTTAGCGGAAACTCTTTGAAACTAAAAAAAACAGCAAATGGGATCGAAGATTTCAAGAGAAGATGGATGGAACCGCCAAAGTTAGCGTGTTTGAGGATACTGTAAGGAATCTTCAGATGAGCTATGTATTTGAAAAGATAAGAAGCTTTTCACGTTTTTTGAGGAAGGATTATATACGACAAATTCTACTCAAAAAAGCATTTTCCTTCTTAAAAAATATATATTTCAAAAAACTATCTAATATTGTAACTATTCATATGAACTTAAATCACTTAATTGTTAGTTTAGATTTTCTTTGCTATTTTGCTAGGTTGCCAGTTGATCAATTTCCTTTTATTATATCAAATGTTTTGGTTCAACAATCAAGAATAGACTTTGTAGATTTTGACTGTTGCACCTTCTTAAGCCCCTGCCCGTGGTGTGGAAGCAGTTCGCCTCTTCGCGGTGCTCCCTGGAAATGTTAATCTCCCCTCAACGGCTAAACGTACTACAAAAGAGGAAACGCCATACGGCGTGGGATCCGACAGGAAGCCGTAAGTGGTCGTGACATGGGGAACAGGGGGGTCGTGGCCCTGGCTTTCTCGATCGGAGGAAGGACCATATGACGTGGGGTTCGGAAGGTACTGTAAGTGGTCGGGCAGCGAGATCGCAGACGATCTGGCGTGGACGTCCCGAACCCTGCTTGGATCTAAGAGCATCTCGATCGAGTCAGCATCAAGTCGGCGAAGGTAACTATTATAGACCTATGTAGTTAAACATAGTTGATGCGTAAAGCACACTAGCCCCCTCCCAGAAGTAATACCAAAAGATGGTTCCGGGTAGCACCGGGGCTCGTGGAACGGGTGGGTTTTTAGTGGGCCGAGGAGTTGGTGCCCTCATTCCCACACCCTGAGTTCTTCAGGAGTCTGCTAAGGAGTGTATCGAATATAAGCTATCCACATACATTTGCGTTGTACGCATGTATTTGTGATGGTTTTTATGCTCTGAACTCTGCATGCTGTGCGTTTGACTGTCAACTTTCTTTTGTTTACTTGTTTGTGCGGTTCAAATTCTGCGTTTTCAAATTGTCGCGTATTGAAAAGGAAGTGAAAATTAAGCTTCTGGACACATGGCTAAGTGAGAAGGGTATTACTATGCGAAAATTGGCGAAGCGGTTTGGAATTCATCATGCGAGTGTTAAAACCATCATTAAACAGTTTGGGGAACACTATTCTTTGGATGAGCTACCAGGAAGAGGCAGAAAACCCGGTTCTTCCAACCCGAAACTGGAGCAAAAAGTTGTATCTCTAATCATGAAGAACAAATCAATGTCAATACGTGATTTGGCCAAAAAGCAGGAACGAGTGTCGGAATGATCCAGCGTATCAAGAGGCGAAACCACCTGAAGACCTACAAGAAGCAGAAAATCTCGAAACAAAGTGCAGAACAGAAGAAGCGAGCAGCAACAAGGGCCCGAAAATTGTATTCACGTCTTTTGCAGCGTCCAGATGCATGCGTTTTGATGGACGATGAGACCTATGTAAAGGAGGACTCAAAACCCATTCCAGGTCCACAATACTTTACTGCCGTCGTTGGGGAGGATGTGAGCGATGCGGACAGGTCGATTCAAGTGGAGAAATTCGGTCGAAAGGTACTGGTATGGCAAGCAATATGTTCCTGTGGTTTGAAGTCAACCATTTTTTACACTACCGGAGCAATAAATGCGGAAATCTATCGATCTGAGTGTCTTCAGAGGAGATTGTTGCCTTTATATAAGAAGCATAGTACACCTCCACTGTTTTGGCCGGATTTAGCGTCGGCTCACTATGCCAAAACCACTCTCAATTGGCTTGCGGAAAAGGGTATAGATTTCGTTGAGAAAAATATCAATCCACCAAATTGCCCTCAGCTTCGACCCATCGAACGGTACTGAGCAATCGTGAAGAGGGTCTTCAAGAAGACTGGTAAGGCAGCTGGGAACATGCAGGAGTTCAAAAAAATTTGGGCTAAAGCGTCCAAAAAATGCGATGCAACACTTGTCCTGAACATAATGAAGAGCATTCGATCCAAAGTTCGAAAATTCGTGAAGGAATAGCTTAAATTTCATCCGGTCTTCATTATGTTAAAGTTTAACCTCGTACAATAAAGGATCAATTTTTTGTAGGAATAAAATATCGGTTTTCAACATAATTTGAAAGAAAGTTTGTGGATAGCTTATTTTCGATACACTCCTTAGCAGATTTTTCATCTCGTCTTAAAAAAGCCCCTGCCTCGCTAGAGTGCACAGTACTGTTAAGAGACCCATGCTGGAAAAAGGACGTTGATCAGCCACTGCTCACATGGAGTGCAGACGCTCAGATAAGCTTCACGTTTCGAAGAGAACACTGCTTTCAATCGTTTGACTACGGTGGTCTGGGCATGTAGTAAGAATGTTGGATGATACCCCAGTTCAAATGATTCTGGATAACAAACCGACGTATACAAGAAGAAGAGGCATGCAACTTGACAGGTGGATCAATCAAGCAGAAGGCGACCTACGGACCCTTCGCAGACTGCAAGGCTGGCGTAGTGCAGTCGTGTACAAAATAGAATGGAGACAATTGCTGTGTACAGCAGAGACCACCCCGGCCTTAGATTGATTGGTAAAGAAATTTGACTTCGTATTTGTGATTTGCATCGTTCTCCCGTTCAGATCACATTGATTTTTTTTATTCTTCTGAAATAAACCACCCACGCTTGTGAGTGGCCTCAACAGCATCCTTCCTGTTGGTTGAAATAGGTCCTAAAACTCGAAATTTTAAAATATTTTTTGTATTTCATTGAAGTAAACCACCCCCATTCAGGAGTGGCCAGTGGCTCAACGGCATCCTAACTTTTGATTTAAATCAGTCCTCAAAATCGATATTTTTTTTTGGCTGGAATAAAACAACCACACTAGTGCACTTAAAATCAATTTTCATTTATATTATGAAATCGACGGTAGGACTAACAAATCTATTCGTTGTTTTCTGTAACGAAACTATGAAGCTTCATTCGCATTGAATGCCACACGCGCAACTGTCAAAAGCATTAAGTATTTGTTGACACAGAAAGAACATTCGTTCGTTCTACGAAAGCAATACAAAGAGCTACGAGTAATTTGTTACTAGGGGGCGACCCAGGCGTAGTGGTTTACATCCATACCTCTCACGCTAAAATCACGAATTCGAATCTCACCCCGGACAAGTTACGAAAATACCCAAAAGGTATTTGAGTGACTACGACGGAGATGAACCAGCCCAGGGCTGAAAATCTCGGTAATAAAGAAAGAAAAAATAATAATAATTTGTTACCAATAAAAAGAAACGTCTCCCTGGTGATTGCATGAACGTCTGACAGATCTTCTTAATCAAAATATAATTGAAAAATAAAAAGCGCAACCACGAGTAGTTTTGCTCTAATTTTTGGAAGAGCTGTTTTTGAGCCCATGGTTGATCTCACTAAACCATGTTGACTTGTGAAAAGTTACTTGATTATTATGCATGAGGTTCTAACTCTCGACAGCGCTTTCATTTCTCATTTCATTTCATTTCAATTAATGATTCACGCCATCCCAGCAGAAACACAAACATTTATGAGTACGATTGGCTGGTATTCGCGAAATTCATTCTGTGCATTGTACAAAAAGGTGTAATGGTGGCATTTTGTTAGATGACAAGTAATGTGAATGTTTCGTACAATTTACGAGACATTTGATCGATGTACAAAATCCATCTTTACGAAACGAGTGAAAGCAAATTTGAGAAAACAAATTTTCAGTGTGAGCCCTGCCTTTCGGATTAGAAGGGGTATGGGCGCGTTAAGCCGACTTGGTCGCGACAGATTTCATGTGTGATTAGGCTGCTACATCAACATCCACTGGTGCTTGAACCAAATGGATAGCTTGTAGTTATCACTTGAAGATGCGACAGGAGATGGCCCTTATATTCCAAAATGTAGCACGTACTAAAATGTTCATTGTCTTTATAACTAAACGGGATGAAATTTAGTAAACGAGTGGAAATTAATCGGGAGCGATCTCTTATATGCATTCGTCGAACCATTCTGAACGGCCGTAGTGAGATTATCACCATGAAAATCTGGAACTTCATTCATTCAAACAAGTTGTTTGTTTATACATTTTCTTTGATGAAGACAGTATTTTACATTGATGAAGACAGCACTTATAAAATAGCTTATTTATTAGCCAAATAAAATAGCTTTTTTTCATATTTATAATGAGCACGAAATATTCACACTTTGAGAATCCAGAAAAAAGTTTCATTACTTGGCCCACAGTGCATTCATGAAAACGTGATATTTCTCAATGACCTATCTACACTATTACCAAAAATTACCGAGAATTTGTCATTTAAACGAACCGCTTCCACCCCATCTCGCTTTTTCTTCTCTCTCTGAAGGTGGTACATCTTTAACAAACATATCTCGGAGTTTTTTTCATTGGGGCGAATCTAACATTGAGAGCCTTTCATTGATTACTTTCTCTTTCGTTAATAAAGGGCGAACACGAAATTATTGCGACACATTCAATATGGCATAACTTTTTTACCATTGGATAAAAATCAACCAAATTTTGCACACTTTCTCATTGATGTGTATTGTTTACATGCTGTCAAACTTGAAGTCGTGTTTTTCGATTCAACGAAAATGGAGGTGAACCAACGCGAGTCGAGAGAACAAATTCTTTCCAAACACCTGGAATTTCCTGACCTGTCGCACCGGCAGTTGGGAAAAATGTTGAACATTCACCATTCAACCGTCTCCAGAGTGTTGAAGCGGTTCCAGGAGCGGTTGACGTTGGACCACGGCAAAAGAGCTGGAAGAAAACCGGGACCGGAGAACAAAAAGACGGAGGGAAAGGTGAAGCGGATGATTAAAGCAAATCCCAACGTCTCAAGCCGTGATTTGGCTAAAAAGATCGGCATGTCACAGAGCTACGTCCAGAATGCAAAGAAGAGAGCTGGACTACATACATACAAGGTACAGAATTTCCCAAACCGCGATGAGCGGCAACAATCGACGGCTAAAACTCGGGCACGGAAGCTCTACGAGAAGATTCTGACAAAATATGGCTGCTGTGTGATGGACGACGAAACGTATATAAAAGCCGATTTTAAGCAAATTCCGGGGTTGGAGTTTTTCACCGGCAAGAGCAAGTTCTATGTGGACGACAAATTTAAGAAGAAGAAAATGTCAAAGTTCGCCTCCAAATATCTCATTTGGCAGGCCATCTGCTCTTGCGGACTGAGGAGTGAGCCTTTCGTGACAAAGGGCACAGTAAATGGCGAGATCTACAAATCTGAGTGCCTCGAGAAGCGCCTTTTGCCATTCTTGCAGCAGCACGACAAAGCTCCGCTATTTTGGCCAGATTCGGCATCATGCTACTATTCTAAAAGTGTCTTGGAGTGGTATGAGGCCAATTCTGTCCATTTTGTTCCAAAGGACATGAATCCGCCAAACGTCCGGAGCTGCGCCCGGTGGAGCAGTACTGGGCAATGATGAAGCGGGAACTTCGGAAGAGCAAGAAGACAGTCAAAGACGAGAAGGACATGTTAAGAAAATGGAAAAAAACTGAGAAACTGGTACCGGATGACACTGTAAAGACTTTAATGGAGAGCGAAAATGCGTTCAATTTTACACTCAAGACTCCATCGATTAACTTTTCTTTTGATTTTTAAAGTAAATATATGTATAAAACTACCCTAAAATTTTGGTTTGATTCTAAACATTATAAGAAAATTGGCATGACATTTTCGGTGTCGCAATAATTTCGTGTTCGCCCTTTATTCCAATCACCTTTACGTTTTTCATTCTACTATTTGTAGAATGGTACTAGCCAACACTGTTGTGTTTCGATCTCTACTAAAGAATCCATCGAACGTTCTATAATGGCGCTGCAGCTTACATGTAATGAATGAAAGAATGAAAGCCCCGAGAGAATCTCTCAATGGTAGATTCGCCCTAATGAAAAAAAAACCTTGATCTGTCAGTAAATTGAACGTGATCGAAGCGTTAGTGTTTGTTTGGCCGTTTTTATATCCGATAAGTTTTTGTGTTTTGTTGGATTTGACCTTGAATATTTGTTATGTGTAAAGCGTTTGTTTGAAATTTCGTGTTACCAACGAAATTTGCTATGCGGTACCGTTTAAAATGTTGCAGAAAACCTCTGGTTAATCTGCTCTTTCAAAAACCAGAGTATTCAAAGAATGTGAAGAGTTCAAAAGTTCCGGATGCCCTTCAACATCGAATACCGTCTAAAACGTGGCAGTTATTAAGATAGTCTGCTTGAAAATCGCCACGGAAGCTTTAGAGAGATGTTCAGCCATCTCAACATCTTATATGGAACCGTTCAGCTGATGGTTGTTGAATTTCTTGTCAACGCTTTACCGCACGGTTTATTCCGAGAGAACTGAATTTCTTGCAAAAATACCATCAAGGAGAGAAGGTTACTGTATACATGATTTTCGATGCCCAAAAGGATCTACCCTTCATGAAACGCATCATAGCGGGGCACAAGACATGGATCTGTGGCTTTTTCCTTTTCCCCAAACTCAAAATGCCACTTCGGGGAAAAAGATTCGAGTCCATTGTGGCTATAAAAGAGAATGCCACGGAAGAGCTAAAGGCGGCCTATGAAAAATGCAAGGATGACTGGTTCAAGCGGTGGCTCATGTCCGTCGATTCAAATGGATGCCATTTTGAAGGGGACAGAATAAATTTGCAAGAAAATTGATTAGCAAAATTTAATTCAACAATTTATTTAGAAATTCCTGGTATTTTAAGCTGAACAATGCATTAGATCCGAAGCAACATTGAGAGATTCTCCTCGTCGATTCGTCGATGAAAAAGTCTTCCAATGTTACTTAGGCCTAATGCATTTCTCAGCTTGATTTCTTAAGAAAAAGAAAGAAACGAGAGTTATTTCCAGCGCCCTATCTACCTACAACAGTTAACTTTGTTTTCAAAATTAAATAAAAATCAAAGTGCACTGGAAATTTTACTAAGGATGCCGCCACTGACCAACAAACATCACGGATTGACTGCAATGGCCAGCGCAGCGCATCCTGATGACGATGATGACAATGATCAGTGACATCGTGGTGGCAGGCATCCAAAAAAATTGACTCCATTGTAGTAATTGCAAATCTCACAGAAGTCTAACGGTACAGTTCGACCTCCGGCAGTTTTCTATCGAGGTTATTAGTGACCTAAAAAGGAAGAACCGGACCGGACATTGCCGAATGTAGCCGGTATACGTCAATATGTTCTTTTTGCTCTGTGGGAATTGTAATAGATTGAAAAATTAGCTGAAAGGGCGAGCTAAGTATTTCTACCATGATACGGAAAGAAGTAATGTTTGTCATATAATGGAATCAGACATGTACAACTGTCAGCTTATTTATACGTTTAATTTAGAGATTCGCAAAGTTAGTTGAGCTTCGAGATAAATCCTTGAATAATGCTTATTTTCATTTAATTAATTTAAAACTTTCATTGTGCAGACACCTACGCCGCCAACTACACACAATTACCATTATCACAGGGAGGTTGAGTGAGTGTTAAAGTTTGTTTGATAGCGCGCTGTATTTTCCAATCTGCTCGTATATCGATTGCAACCGTAGAGGGAAACTTTTAATCCGCAAACAAGAGTAATTGTGCAAAGTTTTATCCCATTCCCTCGGCAACTTTGTACGATGTGCAGCCAACCTTGCATGGAATGCAATTTAACGCAGGCGTAGCGAACGTGGTCCCTCCTGGTTTGAACACCTGGCTGTTTGTAGACCCAGCGGTTCTATGGCTGTGTGTAGAGCCATAGAGTAATGACAGCGATTCGTTTTCAACTTGGTGAGGAAAAATAGAACCGTGCCTGCGTTGAAGCCCCTAGATAACAATGCTGAGCTTAAGTTTACAGCACCATCTGAAAATTTAATTAAAGAGTTGTTTTCGACGTGCTAAATCGGTGTAGGGCAACTGATCTGTAGATTTTATTATTTATTGATTGGGATTTCAAAAATACAGGGTGTCTGCAAATTATTTGTACAGACTTTGTCGGCATGCCTCAACATAACCAAGCGGATTAAACTAAACATACCTACATGGTGTAACATCTTGACTCATGGTCTTTATACGCAGTAAATTTGGTACACTTGTCATTTCTAATTCCTACTCAAAATGAAGCCGAATGAATTGCACGCAGGTGTAATTGTACTTTTTCGAAAAGGAAAAACTGTTTCAGTGATGGCAAAGACCCTGAATATGGCAAAATCTACAATGAGTGACGCAATAAAACAATACCAACAGTTTGGAACGCTAGATGACCGCGTAGGGAGAGAAAAAAAGCGCACCTCGTGCTCCACAAATACGCGAGATTATCCGGCGGCGAATCAAGCAAAATTTTTCGATTTCCATCCAAAAGTTGGCGAAATCACTGAAAAATTTCAAAGTCTTCCGTTGGAGTCATAGTTCACTACGATTTTGAAGCTTTAATCATATTAACTGTCCAAGAATCACTACTTGAATGACACCTAGAAAACTAACCGGTTGAGAAAAGCTAAGGTTCCCTGAATCGCTTATCCGAGGGCTGCTATCGGTCAGTGCTGTTCACTGATGAAAAAATGCCACAATCGAGTAGCATCACAACCATGAAAAATCGGCAATTTTTGTCCATTTTTTTAAATGCAAACGTTATTACTAGTATTGCTTTGCAGTTGTGATGCTTTGTACGAGAATAGACTTAAATTTCTGTACAGTGGCTATATGCAACCTAAAAAAATTTGGACTGCAAATCCTGGAAAGGTGGTGGGTTTTATAAACTCAATTTTGCCTGACTGGGAGACGCGTCTTAGGCTGGTCACTTGACAAATGGTGACCTAGCTGTAAGATGCGGATTAGAATAGTAAACAGGGATATACCACAAATGTTCAACTCAGTGAACAGGTTCTACGCCCCAACAAAAAAAATACCAGTATAATGTTTGTATGGTATAGGAGAAAAATTAATAAATAACAATATTAACCTAGGCAAAAAGTCAACGGTCAAGCTGAAATATTCAATGCAAACCACATTTCGGAGGAAAGGATGGACCATCGGGGCACCCAAATGAAACGATTTGCCTATTGTTAACATTTCTCGGAGCCAGGGCGGGCTTTTCGACCCCATGTGTTGGGATTGTTCTGTTAATCGATGGCTCGATTTTATTGCTATATGTGAGCACTTGCTTCTGGAAGAAGATCCTCTTAATTGTTGCCCCGGATTTCGAGTGTCTCTGCCTACATGGCCATCAAACCGTTGTTCGTTGTTCGTTCACCTTATTTTCCAAAGAAAAACACCACGGAAAAAATGATGATTACTTACGAAGTTATCTGAAACTTCTATGAAACATATCGACATAATCAATGGCTGAATGCAATTTTCAATTTGAAATA